>JARHVA010002902.1:852500-895000 GCA_037957365.1 Torreya grandis
AAACCTTACAACCTCCCTTCACCTTTTGCAACATACAATCCATATATGACTGTATAGAAATCATACCATTTCAAAATCTTGTAAATATTCTATCTTATATCAAAATATATCATACTTACAAGTTTTAGTGAGTTTCATTAGTGAAAATAAAAGTTATTCCATTTTGTATCTTTCTAGCATAATCAATATGTTGGTAACCTGAGAGGGTCTAATATAGCCTTTATTGATCTCTGAATGATCCTAAAACCTATTAAGACCTTATTATGGTCTAATTGTTTATTCTTTACATTATCCAAAATGAAAATTTCTTGGGTTATATATTCACCATTCTACCAATGGATTTTTCCAAATTTTGTGAATACAGTTAGCCTACAACAAAGTAAATACCAAATTTTTGAGGTATATTTAATTACCAGGAGGCCTGAGCACTTGTATTAGAGTCTTCACTCACCACCTTATCAATATACACTATATTTATTCTTTATAATTATTCATGTCAAATGCCATTCAATATTTAAAATGGTTTCTTAACATAGTTAGGTTTAGATAGAGCATGCACAAAGAATATATCTAGGTATGCAAATATAAAGCTCTATTGAATTTGGCATATTTTTCATTTACATAATTCAAATCAACCTTTCATATTGTTTTACAAAAAAATCCACTTTATATATTCAAACAACATTTTACACCATGTTTCCATATCCTCTTTCTAGGTTTGTGATCTATATTGAGATCATACATAGAACATTGGCCTTATTCATTAGTATTTTGACCATGAAGTCAGCCTCATATTCTCAAATCTCTTGTTATTGCTAACACTAAACTAGATATTGAAAATAGATTGAAAGTTTGATCTTTATCTATGTCAAAAACAACTTGAGTACAATTTGTGTGAATATTAATATTTATTATTTCCTTGATGACTTCTAAATCCACATAGACATGCACACACCTTACTTTGGATAAATTTATTCTAACAATCTCTTGAATTGATTGAGACACCCAAAAATTTCACACAGTCACCATTCTTGCAATTCATTCTATAAAATAATATCTCCATAGGTAATATAATTCTCAATCTATCAATTTGAATTCATAAAATACAATAGAACTTATAAGCAAATATATATATATATATATATATATATATATATATATATATATATATATATATATTCAAACAAACTATTTCATTGATTCATTCTTCTTTACATATCACTGTCATCAATTATAGCATATAAGACTCTTGGCTATTTTTATTCTAAAACCTTATTCTTTTGTACCTCTATCCCCCAGATTTCAAATTTGATTTTTTTCCCTCTACCTCCATTATAAGCTACAAGACTCACCTCAATCAAGCTAAAATTTGTTAGAAAACAAGAAACTACTTCTTGTAACTAACTGCTTGTTGGGCAACCATCTAAAAATGATCTACAATTAATGTTCTTGGGTTTTATGTCACCTTATTAAAAATATAGAGAGAGAAACACTTTCATAACACATATACTTATTAATACCTCTTACACATGCTTTCACTAACATGACATTCCTAAATGACCTCATCAAAAACTCTTAACATACTTATTACATTTAAATTTTCAAATGGAGGTTTTAGTAGGAAAAGTTCCTGAGGCCAAAAAAATCTACACAAGACACATTAAATACTAATTTATTCAATATCATGCCTTTTAAGTCATGTTTTAAGAATAAATAAACCTATAAAAGACCAAATTGAGATCATTTCATGATGTCCCTACATCAATCATCTTGCTTGATTTGAATATGGACATGGCAATATTGGTAGATAAGGTCAAAAGCTTTAGAAATAGTTCAAGAACCTAGAAGATATTTATAAGGAAGGCAAGAAATTGAAAACTAGGATGGAACATATATTGGGGAGAATAATAAAGGATACCAATACACTTATCCCCATTGATATAATAATTGATGATGAATTCAAACATAGAGCCACACAAGCAATGAATGAAGTGAACAATCAGAGCCAAGGAACGACAGGAGCTAACAACACAAAGATCATGGACATGATCTCTACTACATAAGAGAATATTGTGGAGGATAGGAGCATCAATGAATCAATATAAAGGGTTGATAAATATCTTAGAATCCTAAAAGATCAAGAAGATGAACTCTTCATGGAACCTATCATCAACCTAAAGCTAATTGATGATCAACATGAAAAGGCAATAAAGATTCTAAAATAGAATAAGGGACTACAACAACACAAGGATCTCAAAGCTAAATATGTTGATTAAATCATATTATTTTGGTAATTATGAATTTATATTATGAAAAAGGATTACTCTTTTGTAAAAGCATGTGCAGATTTATAAATCACATTAATTATAGGTTAGTCCATTTATGAGATTCATAGTTCTAAAAAGTTATAAAAGGACAATTATCCTTAACACTTGTATAACTATCATTTGATAAGACTGAATCACATACCTCCTTAGTTTTCTATATAAGGGGTACTATCAATTGTAAAAATATGAGGGATTTTTTAGCAAGAAAGCTTTGTGATATTTTAGATCAATTAATACAACTAGAGAATTCTTAAAAGTTCATCTCATTTGTTTATAGGATTGTTATTATGGCTTCTCTATCACTTGTTTGGTTTAAATTTTAGATTTAAATGGTTCTTATAAATTCTATATGTGCAATTTTAAATTTAGAGCTGTCAATTTATGCTAATGCTAGATTGATTGAAATTTCTTAGGTTAATTTCAGTTTCTTTGCTCATCTTGTATATGTGTTAATGCTATTTATTTACAAGGATAAATATTTAAAGTGGATTTGCTTCTTATTTGCATTATTTTCACTTCCCTAAATTTTTTCCTAATGTGTGTTAGGATTTGATATTATTATACTTTATGTTATAGACTAGTTTTAAGTGCATATTTGGGTGATATTTTAACTTTGTCATAATGTTTGTAATGAAGATCAAAAATACATTTCTTCTCTATCCTACCCTTCCTTTTGTTTTTTTTAATCAATTCACCTTATATTAGTTTTCATTGTAAATATTCATATGAGATTATATTTTATACTTAGTTATTTGAGCATAATATAATTAACTTAGTCAATATTATCCATATATTAGCTATTAGGCCACAGTTTTTCCCAACAACCAAACATTATAAATTTTGTGAAATAGTTCATTTGTTCAGTCATTATTCAACTAAAGATATCAAGAATATCACAACCTAAAACTCATACATTGGATTCTCTGAATTCAAAAATGAGTAGTGTTAAACACTAAGAACCACCTATGATACACTTTTACGCATTAATAAGGAATTCATTTTGTTGGCACTAGAAGGAGGGCATTTAGTTAATATTTTTTAATTTGTAGTATCTTTGCTAATTTTAGTGAATTTTATTCAAAGATTATTGGATTGTTTGTATAATTGTGTTCTTAGCTCAATTGTGTAAATATCACTAATATTTGTGGTTTTAGACCAATATTTAGGCTCATTTAGCTAAAGACTATCATTCTTTGAAGATTCATGATAAATAGTTTCAAAGGTAGCTTCAACTTTGTAAATCTTCCTTGTTTGAAATTAGTGATGGAAAATGTGTTCAAAGTTTGATTTATTATTCACAAATTTAGGTCTATTTTAAATTATATGTCTAAAGATCATTAATATTCTTGAGTTTAGATATATCTTTGAGCTTATTTAGTCAAAGATAGTTATCCTTTAAAGAGATTTGTATAAATTTGTGCAAAGTTTGCTTAACTTAAAAATTTTAAATGTGTAAATATACTCATAGGTAAGGATTTTATTATTATTTAAAATAATTGAGATAAATATCATTCATATTTACAAACATAAATTCAAGGTCTGAATCAAGATTACCTTTCCTTTCATTAGAAGTTCATAAGAAAACAAGAGTAGACAAAGGTAAGTGAAGGGTTTATAGATATAAACCTATTTCACTTGTTCATAGTGCTCCTATATTCAATCATTATAGATGTAAGGCTTGTTTAGGTGGATCTTCTATTAATGTGTCTAGTTAGGTACATGACTTGCCTAGGAATCTTGAGAAATATCTACCATATTTTAGTCTTAATAGTGTTGTCACAACTGAAGAAAATATAAAATCTTTCAAAGATGCTTTAATATTGTTGAATGTAGTTTATGAAGATGTAGCATGTAGATTTTTTCCATTTACTTTTAAAGATGTTGCATACAAGTGGTTCCTCAACCTGACTAAGAACTATATCACTAGTTGGAATGATTTTAATAGGATTTTCATTAATCAATTTGGTAAGATCATTAGTCCTTGCATTCTTTATCAATAATTCATCATTGTAAAGAGAATTTCAAATCAGAACATTAGATCTTTTAATAGTAGATTCTAGAAGATGTTTAGAAGGACCATAACACCTTACATACTTGATGAGGCTTTAGCCTTAGATATTTACAAGGATCTTTTAGATCCCATGACTTCTATGTTTCTTAAAAGTCTTTTGGAGTTATAAACACTTTAGCTCTGGCCTATATGGAAGATGTAATAATCAATGATGAAATACAACCTTAAGTTCAACTTGCATATGCCATTATTAATGCTAACCCTAATTTTCCTACACTAAATGCCATTTTTAAAGATAATTAGAATGTGCCTACTTTAAATTAGACACTAGTCTTGAACCACTTGCCCTTAAGCCATGCTTATCCAAGCTAAAATCTAATATTTTTGAATAATGCTACAAATGGACTTCATCCATAGGAACAAAAATCTTTGATGTGAAAAACTAATAACAGTAATCAAGTTCACAACTCAGAGGCACCAAATAATGAGAATTAATCCATACTCAAAATGGTTTAAAAGTTGAGCAATGACTTCCTTCAATTACAAAAGTAAGTATGTAAATACTAGGGAAAAATACAATAGAAGTTAAGCTTATCAAAGGTTCAATAGACCTAAAAACTAATTTCATAATGGTAACAATAGCAATAATGAGTCATCATCGAGTAATAAAAATCCCAAGGTTAATATTTTTGATGTAGCTCTAACTGAGTACTATAGGGTTTACAATACTTCAAAACATGGTGAGTTAAACTGTATTGAATTCTATAATGCTTTTGAAATATTTTAGGATGAATTAGATACATGTGAAGGTGGACCTAATAGAGATAATTCTATAGGTACATATAGTTATTCAAAGTCATTTAAGTCTATTGATACAACCTTGATGCTGGAAACATTTTATTTCCTATTCCAATAATAAAATGAGCCCAATGATACTCTTGAGGAGGTGCACACGTTTCAGTAGTATTTGAAAAAAACTTATCCTCTAATAAATAGGGATCACAAGAAACCTTTGACCAATTCAACTCCAACAAATAATTTGGACACTCCTAATCCTATAGTTGATAACAATCTAGAGCCTCTAAATGGAAGTACCTCTAAACCCAATGTTGATTCATCAACACTTATACTAGGTGTGGGTAAAATATAGTGCAGGACATGAAAAGGATTAAGTCTAACATCACACTGCATGAGCTAACTTAGATAACTGATCAAAGGGATTTATTACTTGAATATGTATCTAAGAAGCCTGGTAAGTCACCCAGGGCTGCAAATGATAATGTTGATATGTACAAGAACAAGGTAGATTTTACACCTTTAGTGCTTATAGTTAGATTTTTTGGTAAGAATTTGCGTAATTATTTTCTAGATTTAGGTGCTTCTACTAATATCATGCCTAAATATATTTATTAGCAACTAGGTTTGACTTCAATTAAATTTAATATGGTTGTTACTCAATCAGATAAATAAAGGGTGAATCTAATTGGTGAATTGTTGAATGTTTAAATTTAGCTTACTGCTAAGCCAAGGATATAATAATTTATAGAAATCCAAGTGGTAGATATTCTTGATTATTATCAAATGCTGTTGAGTAGATATTAGAAAACATCTTTAAATGGTTACATGTCTATTGATTATTCACACATGTGGCTTCCATGGAAGGGAGTTTCAAATTAGATTCAAACTAAAAGAGAAACCAAGATGAAACATATAATCATCAAGTAAAATATTGTCCATGAAAAAGTAAACATGGCCAATTTTGAGTTAAGAGTTTCCACTCTTGACAATGCTAAGGTATGTGATTCTAAAAATACTCATGCTATGCCTAGAATATGGAAATCATATTTTGATGGTGTTAAATGTAATTTTGGTTCTAGGGTAGGAATTTTTTTAATTAATCCCATTGAGAAAGAATTCATTACTTCTTATATAATTTAGTTTTCATGCACTATTAACTTGGTAGAGTATGAAGATCTAATATTATGATTACAATTTTCCATCAAGCATAATGTCCAAGAGCTGCTAGTGTATGGTGATTTAGAGTTAGTGTTTAACCAAGTTAGAAGTAAGTACCAATGTAAATTATCTTACCTTAAGAAATATAAGGTTAGATTATAGGAATTGATAGAGTAATTTGATGTTGTTAACATTATATCAATTATTAGGGAAGAGAACAAACTCACTAACAAGTTAGCCTTGGATGTAGCCAATCTCATGCCCAATCAAGACTCTAAACTAGGAAACCAATATGTTTAGTTAGTCCCATGTACCTTAGTCCCTGATAATATTAACCATTTGTAAGTATTCAATGATGAATAACATAATTTAGACCTCATGAATAGTTTAGGAGTATTTAAGGCTCACATCATTTAGGAGGCCAATGAAAATGCTCTTGATAAAGACAACATTGATGACAAAATTATGTAATTAAGTGACAATAAAATTCCCACAGGTACAATTACCTTATACATATTTTTTGATATTGCTAAACTAGATAAAATGTCAAGGTTCCTAAGGTGAATGGGAAATATTACAATTTTTTTGACCTAAGAACATAAGGTCAACCCCAACTGGTTAATACTCATACAACCTACACTAATGAAGAGTTGAGAAAAGATAGAGAGTTTTTTCCAAGTATAGATATGTTATAGCATGATCTTATGAGGACTTAAATGTATTTTATCCTAGAGTCACAACCCATACCATAACACTAAAATAATCCTACAAGCCTAATAGGAAAAAATAAACACCAGTTAACCCTGTGTTGTAAACCCTGATATACAAAGAGGTCAAGAAGTTGTTGGATGCAAAGATAATTCTTGCCATTAGAAAATCCACTTGGGTAGCTAACTTAGTTCTAGTCAGGAAGAAAAATAGAGAATTTAGATTATGTATAAAATTTAAAAATTTGAATAGAGCTTTTGAAAAAGATAACTATCCTTTTCCTTGTCTTGACCAAGGTAGTCAAAATTTTAGTAGCTCTACAATGATATCTTTTTTTTGATGGGTTTTTAGCATATAACCAAGTGGTTGTGAACAAGGAAGATAGATTAAAGATTACATTTAAAACTAAGTGGGGCACTTTTGACTAGAAAAAAATGCCCTTTGGGATGATAAATGAAGGTACAAACTTTTAGATAGCAATAAACGACACTTTATAGGGGCTTATAGGTAAGTGCATTATAATTTACATGAATGACTTGATTGTATTTTCAAAAAATATGGAGAATCATTTCATGAACATGTAATAGTTATTTGAGAGGTGTAGAAGGTATGGAATTTCTCTTAATCTTAAGAATTTTTTTTATATTACTAAGGAAAAATTATTAAGACATGTTATAACTAAATAGGGGATTTATAGAGACCCTGACAGAGTAGATGCCATATCTAAAATAGAACTCCCTAATAGTAGAAAAGAATTAAAATATTCCTTTGGGAAAATTAAATCTGTAAGAAAGTTTATTTTTGGTTTTGTAGAAGTAGTGAGACCATTAAATAATATGTTGAAAAATGATGCCAAGATGACATGGAATGAAACAACTAAAAAAGCCTTCAAGGACATAAAAGAAGCAATAGTATAGGCACCAGTGTTAATAAGACCTAATTTTTCAAAAGACTTTTATCTTTACTCCTTTAATTATGACCATATAATTGTAATTGTTCTGACTCAAAAAATATATGGATTTGATCATCTTATTGCATTCATGAGTACCAATTTTAAAAATGTTGAGTTAAACTATTCTCTGATTGACAAGCAAGTATGTTCTTTAGTTAAGGTAGTAAAGAAATTTAGGCACTAAATTATTATAAATAAGGTGCATGAAATACTACCAAACCCTACCACTAAGCTCATTCTTAGTAAATGTGAATTAGGAGAAAGAAGAGGTAAATAGATGTTTATACTTCAATAATATGATTTGGAAATTAAAACTGTCAAACTAGTAAGATGTCAAGGTCTAATTTAGTTAATTACTAACACCAACCCAAAATTAAGTGTCATGTAGGTAGATCAACAGAATTTTAAACCCAATTATTGGTATGATTTAATTATTCATCTAATAATTAATGGATATTATCTTGCATGATGGACTAGAGAGACAAGGAGATCTCTGAGGCTCAAGGTAGCACATTTATCGATCAAAGATGGAGTAATTTTTAGGAATAATAATGAAGGGATATATCTAAGATGTGTTTGTGAAGAGGAATTAATTAAGAGCCTAATTACTTTCCATGAAAATTTTGGAAGTGAACACCCATCTAGAAGGACAACAACACATAAGATCCTTAGGTCTAGTTACTATTGGCCTACTATCTTCAAAGATGCTTATAGGCATGTGAGGGAATGTCATTATTACAAGATATTTAACACTAAAGAACCTAAAACAACCATGTTATTGAAGCCAATTATGATTGATAAACCTTATTCTTAGTGGGGATTATATTTTTTGTGGGTCATCAACCTTAATTCTTCAAATAAACATAAATAGGTCCTCATTGTTACTAATTACTGCACCAAATGGACAAAAGTAATGGAAAACATGCAATGTAGGATAAAAGATGTGATAAAGTTACTGTAAGAGAATACGTGTATAAGATTTGAAACACCAGTATCTTTAGTTTTTTATAATGGATATACTTTTATATACATTTATATGACTAAGTGGGTATATAACAAAAACATTTTTCTCAAGTTTTCATAAAACCATTAACCTCAATGTAATGGAGTCTCTTAATCAACTAATAAAATTTTGATGAAATCTATCAAGAAGTTTGTGGGTGATAAACCAACATGGCATAACTTACTCAAATATTCCCTTTGGGGTGATAGGACAAGAGTTAATAAATCTCTAAAGGCATCACCATTTATACTTGTATATGGTCAAGAGCTTCTATTACCCATCAATCTCAAGCTACTGACCTACAAGTTCATACAATAGTGCATAGAAGAGGATCAAGAGTTTGAAAGTTATAGGTTTCTTGACATCATTCAAATGGAGGATGTTAGAGAAGAAGCTTTTTCCAATTTCAACAAACATCAAACCACAGTTAAGAGATGGTTTGACAAACATTCTAAAATTAAGGTGTTTAGACAAGGATACCTAGTTATTATTTGGGACAAAGCATCTAAACCTAAAGGAAATGAATGGAAAATTCACACCTTTGTGGATAGGTCCCTACAAGATTACTAAGATATTAGGAGACAACACCTTCAAGCTCAAGGGATTACAAGGAGTAAAGTTTACATTGACAACAAATGGGCAATATCTCAAGCACTTCTTCTATATATTTCCACCCTAAATCCACATGGAGTAACCTATAAGACTAGTTATGATTAGTGTAGGTAGGATTAGATTAGTTTCCTTTCTGCTCCCTATTGGTACATAGTGCATGTAAATATGTGTTTACTTGATGTTTATTTTCTTGTTGAGTGTGGCTTTCTTTTGTTTTATTCCCTACTTTCATTGGTCTTTTTAATATAGTATTCAAGCTCTAATGCATGTAGTTTCTCAAAAAGAACTCCACAAATCAAGAATGTAGGTATGACTTCTCCAAAATGTTGATCATGGATCATGAAATGTGATCTTGATGTTATAGTTTTGATAAATTGGTAGGGGTTAGTATCTAGGTTAATTATTCCCTAAAATCTTAAACACTTTTCTGATCTTAGTATGATTCTAATGAGGATTACATATGTAGGAGGAAATTTTGAATTATTAAGATAAAGTCATGCTTTCACTTTAAAAACATTAATTTCATAGGACAAAGTTTAAAACCAAAGATGATTGTTTGAAGATCAAACATTTGACCAACTCCTAAAACCTAGCTAATCTAGTTCCCAACCTTGCTAGAGAGATAAATATATTTGAAAAATACAACAAATATGAGATTTATTTAAAATCCAAAATATTTATGAGCACAGATGATTTGGGTAACCTCCATTGCAGCTATGGATTCCTAGTTGGTAGTGGAGCAAGGCCTAGAGTGGAGCCAAAGGTATATTTATCAGGGATATGAATGTTTAGCTGGTAGAAGAGCAATACCCAATCCTTAATTATTATAAAATCATGATTCTCAATGGATACTTAAATATAATATAAATCAAATGTTATTGATTAAGGTCATGAAATATGGAATTAGTCCTCTAAATCCATTGGCAATCAGTAAGTGGAATCAAATCACACACATAACATGACTGAGTCTTGCTATTTGATCCTAATTCTACACATATAAGTATTATTTTAATCATGATCTAATTTTAACAATAGTACTTGATAAAGTAGAATAAGTAGCTTGGTCATTAGTCTAAACTAGAGTATCTAAATTCTAACATTTGGCAAAAATTTCCCCATAAGTTGCCATTTGTTGAGGCTAACATGACCCCATTTTTGAAAAATGGGGACCCATGTTTCAAATTTTTCAATTTTCTGATTTAAATTGAATATACCACTTGATCATAGTTCTTTATTTGAGGATCATCCACACCTGGTTCTCATCTAGCTTAACTAACATGTCTCTATTTGATCCTTTTCTTATTTTGTCTAATGTTACTAGTGGTTGCTTCATGTGGTTTCAAGTTATAGGTTTGATGGAGTCTCAAGTGTGTGAATGTTATTCAGGGTTTTAAACTTTAATGTTAATTTGACCCCATTCATTTACCTTTCTCTTTTAATCTATTAGTTTAATTCATATTATAATTTCTATAAACTCTTAATCTAATTATCTTAGTTTAAGTTCTTCTGAATTGAATTCAAATTTATGTAGGTTATTTTTATTCAAAATTGTAATGGGACACTTTATATTTGCTCAATAATTTGTTTATATTTTATCCTAATGTTTTAATCATATTTATTAACATGAATAAAAACTTAGTCTAAAATTTTATGATAAGTCCTTTATTTCATTGTGCCCCTTAACCCTTTTTATTATTCACCTAGACTAGGTGAGGGGGCACTTTTTTATATTTTAAAGACTTAGATTTAAAAAAATGTCCTAAATTTTTAATATACTTATTAATATAATTAAAACCTTATTCCTAAAATTTATCCTAAGTCACTTATATTACTTGAGCATTTACTTGTTTATTTCTTTGTCTATAGAAATGAACCAATCACATTCAACTTCACAAATCAAGATCAATGGTATACATTAATATCTAATGGTGAAAAGAGAAATTAAATAATTTAAAAATTCTATGAGCAATCATGTATATGATAAGTGTCACAATCATGGCTCGTAGGTAAAGCTCAAGCACTATCCCAAATATCAATGGTATGTGGTTGAGCATACACATTCTGATCAATGGTGAGCACTAATTCAAAACTTCAAAGAAGCCCTAAGAAGTGTGAGAAGGTGATAAGTGTCACCATCATGGAGACTATGTTAAGAAATCAATGGTACATAGAGTAAAGGATATAACCTAAAGGATCAAGATCAATGGTACAAGTTAATCCATATAACTAAGATCCAATAGTGCGAGATGAAAGATGAATTTTCAATAAACCCAAAATGAGCATAGTAGTGACATGCATCATAACTATGATGAATGAAACAAATATCAAATAATAGAGTTAAACCTCTCAGATCCAAATCAATGATGAGAAGTGAGGTAGACTTTTTAAAAGGCCCATACCCAATGAGGTATTGACATGTTTCTTAAGTGATAATGGTCACATATCAAAAATAAATAAATATAGTGGCATGGTTGTGCCACATCAATGTACACATAAGGTTAAAATATATCATGGACCCAAAAATACAAAGGTATAAATACAATATCTAAATTCAATCTAAGTCATGAAGTTCATAATTTAAACTCCACTACCACCATTAAATCTCTGTGCAAATTTGATTGAAATTAAAAAAATCCCTAGCACATATGGAATCCCTAATTTGACCTTATTTTCATTATAATCAAGCCAATGAGAATTGAATTATTTCTTTTACAAAGATAATTTAGCCTAAGACTAAATTATAATCCACTAGTGAGCAATTTGAACAAAATTTATATCAATGAAAACTCAAACAGGTATTTCAAAGGAAGATATCAAGATTTATTTGACTATAGATGCTGAGTGATGAGTGTTGAGGGACATGAAATTCATTGCCAATGCTTTGAACACTAGAGACAATAACTGGTCAAATCTATTTTAGACCATTGGAAATCATTAAGACATTACCCAAGAAAAGGAGAAAAATCTATCAACCAAGAGACTATATGATGACACAGTAACCATTCAAATGATCAACCTTCACTATGTAGTAGTGAAACCCAAGGTAATCCATTGTATCAACATTTAACTCCTATTTTAAAATATGGTAAAATTGATAAAGTCATGTTAATCAATGAGCATAATCATGGAAAAGTTACATATATTTCTACTATGGCATTTGAATCCTATTACAAACTTCCCCCACCCAAAATTGACCTAACTTCAATAAATACCTAGGCTAAATAACATATTTTTAAGGACACCCTTACCTTGTGGTTATAATTTGGGAAGTATGTTTTTCTAGACTTTAGTAAAAACATCCCCATTAGTCAGTTTAGACTAGGGGTAAGGATGATTATGATAGTTTTAAATAAATTATGTGAGAATCCAACTATATCCCTTGTAGACCAAGTATGGGTTACAATTGTCTATTTTATGGTTTAAAAAGTAATTTTCCCCCCTCTAGGTGAAATAATAAGCATCTCATTGAATAGTTAGATTTTTTGAATTAGGAACAAGAAGATAACCCATTTTTTCATGATGTCATACTTATTAGATTCTCTCTATGCAACAACCAAGATCCTAAACTAGAAGGAATGGTCACCCATTGGAACCCAAACTATTTCACAATATTATTCAAAGCTACACATATTTAAATATAGAGACCACATTCAATTCATCTGTGACTATGTTTATCCAGCCCTAAGTGAGGCTATAACTAGGATTCCAATGGTGAAGGTTAGCATATTGATCAAAAAGTATGTTGAATAAATAGGGGATATATGGCTCTATCTAAACTACACTATTATAAGGGTTAAGGGAATATAAAGTTCTATTAATCTACCTATTCTGGTCCTTGATAAGGCAGTTGAGCAAGAAGTTGCAAATCATCTATTTCATGGCATATATGGTCTGTATAAGACCAAAAGAAAGGGACTACTCTACAACCTCCTAATAATAATTAGCAAGACCATATTCAAGAAATGGGATAACATTGAGGCAACATCTAAATATAGAACATTCTTCAATCTATATTTGGATGAGCTTAGATAGAGGGAACCTTATCTAAGGGTTAGATAATATTTTAAAATCAAGGGAATACTAAATGTACCATATGATCATCAGATTGGTGCATTTGACCCTATTTACACCAAAGCATATTCATAATTTGAGGTCATTATAAGTTTGAATATACATAACCTTAGACTTGAATTTAGACTTGAGAGGATTCAAAAGGTTGATGATAGATGGTAGCTAGGGCCCAAAAAATATAATTTTCTAAGTATTACACCTACTACACCTCCATTAGTTCAACCATAAGTAGAGCCCATGTTAAGGTGTGGAGCCTAAAAGCTTCACATATGAGCGCATTACCAAAGTTGTAGGTTTATACAAACACCGGTGTCGGTCAGGAGTGACCGACATCGGTCAAGTGCAGTTGAAGAGATGCTGGCATCAGCAGAGGATCGGCCAACGTCGATCATAGGCAAGCAGGCAGGAACTGGCATCGGTTACCAGTGCATCCAGAATGCTATTTTCGAGGACAGAAGTGAGTGTTTGCATGATGAGTTTAAGTCTTAATCTTAAGTTCTCATTTCTATTATTAGTAAGATTATTTTTAGAGCCCTTGTTCAAGAGGCTTAACTGTTGGTTGTAAGTGCATGCTCAAGTTTCCTAATTCTATATGTAGAATTAGATCTTCTTAGCTTTGGGTGATTATTGTAGTAGTTCATTATATGTGAATGTTGAAGAACAGTATAGATTTATATCAATCTAGGTTGTTGGAATTGATTATACTTGAGAGAGAGAGCTCTTAAGGGATAGAGATCTAGAGAGAGATCTTATGCATCTGAGAGAGGTGTGGAAGAAAGAAGTTTCTTCAATTGTATTCCTTTTGTAAAGAGTTTAATACAAGTTTTTAGGGTGGTTTCTTGTATCTCTTGTTCGTTGCTATTATTTGATTCTAGTTACTTATCTGTCTGATTTAATCCCATGGTTTATTGCTTTCATAAGTGTAATCTATTGTTGGTTGATCCCCAACAAGTGGTATTAGAGCCTTGGTTGTAGGTTTAGAGTTTGATATCCAATAATTGGTATCAGAGCTCAAGTTCACTAACAGGTGGTTCAGATCTGTGTAATGTGTATTGATTATAGGTTGCTCATAGGAGTTTCTATAGGGATTTCTGTTTGAGTGGGCGAAGCAATGGTAGATGAAAGTAAACTGAGAATGGAGAAGTTCAATCGCAAAAACTATCAACATTGGAGAATGCAGATAGAGGACTATCTATATCAGAAGGATCTATACTTACCATTAGGTGGGATTGCAAAGAAGCCCATAGACATGGAGGATGAAGAATGGGAAGTTCTTGATAGAAAGGCTCTAGGGTCTATAAGACTGAGTCTTGCATCTACTATGATATCTAATTTATCACAGGCAAAAACAATGGTAGAGTTGATGACTACTCTAGCAAATTTATATGAAAAACCCTTAGCTTCTAATAAGGTATATCTTATGAAGCAGCTATTCAATTTGTATATGCAGGAAGGTGGATCTGTATCTAATCACCTGAATGATTTCCATGGTATTGTAAATAAATTAAGTTTAGTCAAAATTGTATTTGATGATGAAATTAAAGCTCTTTTAATATTATGTTCTTTGCCTGAAAGCTGGCATAGCTTAGTAATGGCAGTTAGCAATACTGCATCTGCATCAAATATTTTAAAAGTAGAGGATGTTGTTAGTGTTATCTTGAATGAGGAAATTCATAGGAAAAGCATAGAAGAGACATCTAGGAATGCTTTAAGTTTTGAGAGCAGGGGAAGGGAAAAAGAGAAGAGCAAGAAAGGGAGATCAAGATCCAAGTCTAAGGGGAAAGGCAGATCCAAATCTAGAAATGGCAGAAGGCCACAATGCTATAATTGTGGAAAGATGGGGCACATAAGCAGAGATTGCTGGTCAAAGCCTAAGGAGGACAATCAGCATGAAGGAAAAGAAGAAGCAAAAGTTACAGGTATTGCACAAGATGCTTTAATATTCTCTTTGCATAATAATATAGAATCTTGGGTGTTAGATTTTGGTGCATCTTTTCATGCTACCCCTAATAGGGAATATTTCTGTGACTATATCCATGGAGATTTTGGAATAGTGTATCTAGGGGATGATGAACCCTGTAAAATTATTGGCAAAGGTAAAGTGCAGCTAAAAATGCAGAATGGCAACACATGGGTGTTGAGAGAAGTTATGCATGTTCCTAGCTTGAAGAGAAATTTGATTTCTACAGGAAAGTTAGGGGATGAGGGTTATATAATAAATCTCATAGCAGAATCTTGGAAGGTGACCAAGGGTGCACTTTTTATGGCCAGAGGTAAGAGAGTAGGTACTCTCTATTTGTGTAATTGTGTTACTAATAATTCTCCTTCTATATTATCTACTTAAGATGTGGATGCGAAATTGTGGCACTCAAGGCTTGGCCACATGAGTGAGAAGGGGATGTTAATTCTTAAGTCTAAAGGTAAGCTTTTAGATTTGAAAAGCATGGATCTAGAATTTTGTGAGCACTATGTATTTGGAAAACAGAAAAGGGTTAGTTTTCTCAAGACTGGGTCTACAAAGAAGAAGCATAAGTTGCAGCTTGTTCACACAGATGTGTGGGGACCGGCTCAGGTAGCTTATATTGGAGGATCATAGTACTATGTTTTGTTCATAGATGATGCTATAAGAAAGGTATGGATCTATTGTATTAAGAAGAAATCTAATGTATTTGAGACTTTTAAGATTTGGAAAGCTATGGTTGAGAATGAAATAGGGAGAAGATTAAAGTGCCTGAGATCTGACAATGGTGGAGAGTTATGTAGTTATAAGTTCAACTGGTATTGTTACATGCATGGAATCCATAGGCAAAGGATGGTTCCAAGGACACCTCAGTAGAATGGTATTGCTGAAAGGATGAATAGAACAATCATGGAGCGTGCAAGATGTATGAGATTGCATGTTGGTTTGCCCTTAGAGTTTTGGGCAGAAGCTGTTGACATTGTAGTGTACCTGATTAATAGAGGACCCTCTACAGCTCTGGATGGTGGAATTCTAGAAGAGGCTTGGATAGGTAAAAAGGTAGATCTCTCTTTTCTCAAAGTTTTTGGTTGTGAAGCCTTTGTGCACGTAGACAAGGAAACTAAAAAGAAGCTCAATGCTAAGTCTATGAGGTACACATTTATTGGCTATGGCTCAGATGATTTTGGTTTTAGATTTTGGAATCTAGGAACTAATAAGATAATTAGGAGCCGTGACATTGTTTTCAACGAAAAAGTGATGTATAGTGATCAGCTGAAGAAAATGAATCAATCTAGGTAGAGTAATAGTGAATTGGACGAGGTGACGGTCCAAAATGAGCTCGTGGGAAAAAGAAATAATCACTTGTAGGAAAACATAGAGACCGATGTCAGTAGAATAGGAACCAGCATCGACAGAATAGAAATTGAGGTCGGTCATACAGAGATCGATGTCAGCAGGACAAGCATCGGTGTCGGTCAGGCAAAATTGGCGTCGGCCAGTAACAGGTCTGGAGGTGACTGGAGTCGGTCACTGTCAGAGAATTTGGGTGGATAGCATGTTATGAATGAGTGTCAGACACCCATCAGGAGGTCTGAAAGGGTAAGTAAGCCTCCAATTAGATATTCTCCTTCATTATACTATTTATTGCTAATTGATGGTGGAGAACCAAAAAGTTTTGAAGAAGCAATACAGGTGGAGTCCAAGAGTCAGTGGGAGCGTGGCATGGTTGAGGAGATGGAGTCCTTAAGAGAGAACCAAACTTGGGATTTAGTTGAGTTGCCAGTTGGTAAGAGGACACTGAAGAACAGATGGACCTACAGGTTGAAAGAAGGTGAGAATGGATAGATGAGATATAAGGCTAGATTGGATTGATTTTGGTGAGATTTTTTCTCCTGTTGTTAAAATGACTTTTATATGGATTGTACTATCTTAGGTTGCTATTGAGGATTTGCATCTTGAGCAGCTAGATGTTAAGACAACGTTTCTTCATGGAGATTTGGATGAGGAAATTTATATGGAACAACAGGAAGGATTTGAGGTCAAGGGTAAGGAGAAGTTAGTGTGCAGATTGAAGAAAATCTTGTATGGCCTCAAGCAAGCTCCTAAACAGTGGTATTTGAAATTTGACAAGTTTATGACTGAGCATGGCTACAATAGGTGTCAATTTGACCATTGTGTGTATTTTAAGAGATTGGATGATGGTAGATATATATTCTATTATTGTATGTAGATGATATGCTGGTTGCAGGATCACACATGCAGGATATCTCTGAGCTTAAGGTGAAATTAGCTCAAACATTTGCTATGAAGGATTTAGGAGTAGCAAAGAAAATCCTTGGTATGAGCATTAAGAGAGACAGGAAAAATCACAGGTTGATAGTGTCTCAAGAGGATTATGTGGACAAGGTGTTGAAACAATTCAATATGCAGGATGCTAAATTGGTAAGCACACCTTTGGCTGGACACTTTAAGTTGAGTAAAGAACAATGTCCTAATTCACATGATGAGGTAGAGTACATGAGTAAGGTTCCATATTCTTCCACAGTAGGAAGTTTGATGTATGCAATGGTGTGTACTAGACCGGATATTGCCCAAGCAGTGGGAGTTGTAAGTAAGTATATGGCCAATCCAGGTAAGGAACATTGAAAAGCAGTTCAATGGATCCTTAGATATCTGAGAGGAACCAACAGTAGACACTTATGCTATGGAGGTTCAGATACTTATCTACATGGTTATGTAGATTTAGATATGGCAGGTGATTTGGATGGCAGGAGGAGCACTACAAGTTATGTTTTCACTATAGGTTGAATGGCGGTTAGCTAGATATCTAAGTTGCAGAAGGTTGTTGCCTTGTCAACTACAAAAGCAAAGTATATTGCAGCCACAGAAGCTAGCAAAGAGATGATATGGATGACACGGTTCATGGAAGAGCTTGGAAGGGAGCATGGGAGTTGTAGATTGTCTAGTGATAGTCAGAGTGTAATCCATTTGGCTAAGAATTCAGCCTGTCATTCAAGAACCAAGCACATACAGTTAAGGTACCACTTCATACAGCAGGTATTGGAAGATGGTGATTTGAAGCTGGAGAAGATCCATATAGATAGGAATCATGCTGATATGTTAACCAAGCCGGTTACAAAGGAGAAGTTAAATCTTCATTCAACTTCTATTGGTCTTCATGATTGATTTAAAGATAGAAGAGCTATAAGATGTTACTGTACAGGTACTAGTGTAGCTATTTATCTCCAAGTGGGAGATTGTTAAGGTGTGGAGCCTAAAAGCTTCACATATGAGTGCATTACCAAAGTTGCAGGTTTACACAGTCATCGGCATCGGTTAGGAGTGACCGACGTCGGTCTAGTGCAGTTGAAGAGACGCCGGTGTCGGCAGAGGATCGGCCGATGTCAATCACAGGCAAGTAGGCAGGAACCGATGTCGGTTATCTGTGCATCCAGAATGCTATTTTTGAGGACAGAAGCGAGTGTTTGCATGATGAGTTTAAGTCTTAGTCTTAAGTTCACGTTTCTATTATTAGTAAGATTGTTTTTAGAGCCCTTGTTCAAGAGGCTTAACTGTTGGTTGTACGTGCATGCTCAAGTTTCCTAATTCTATATGTAGAATTAGATCTTCTTAGCTTTGGGTGATTATTGTAGTAGTTCATTGTATGTGAATGTTGAAGAATAGTATAGAGTTGTATCAATCTAGGTTGTTGGAATTGATTGTACTTGAGAGAGAGAGCTCTTAAGGGATAGAGATCTAGAGAGAGATCTTGTGCATCTAAGAGAGGTGTGGAAGAAAGAAGTTTCTTCAATTGTATTCCTTTTGTAAAGAGTTTAATACAAGTTTTTAGGGTGGTTTATTGTATCTCTTGTTTGTTGCTATTATTTGATTCTAGTTACTTATCTGTCTGATTTAATCCCACGGTTTATTGCTTTCATAAGTGTAATCTATTGTTGGTTGATCCCCAACAGCCCAAACCTGAAGTCTAGATTAATCATAGATCTTAGGAGAAAAGACTAGATGAGATTTCTTCCTCTTCAGCTCAAGTACAGGAATAAGGATCACCTTTAGAATAGATTCACATCATAGCCCTAGACCTAATGAGTCTATGGAGGATGCATTGAGAATGCTATCCAACACTTATGAATCAGATGATGAAGAAGCTCAAGTTGAAGAAACTAAGGAAGAAAAAGATAAGGAAGTATTAGACTTAGTTCCTATTGACATCCCCAAGAGGAAGGTTGAGTTGGCCATTATTCCCAAATCTAAGAAACCCAAAGTGACTTTCACTCCTTTGAGTGAAGTCAATCTATTTATTTAAGAAAACATTATTTATGGTCCAATTATTCTAGAGTGGTTCATCTATGAACCTAGATTATAGAGAGTGCCTATTATGGATTATCTTTGAGCCATGGTAAAGGCTACACACATCCCCTTGCAATAAGAAATGAAGCCATTGATTGTAGCTTTACAAGAGAAAGAGGAGAGAATATTAGCTGCTCTAGGTCAATCAAGTGAAGCATAAGTAGAGATTTATGCTCCTCAAGTGACTCAATATTTAGTTGGATTCAAGTTTAACCCAAATACTATTTTCTTGATGAGGGTGATAGAGAAAAATATCATAATATGTGGTGAATAAATAGCATACCAAAAATTAGAATCTTTGGTTTGTTTGACTACAAAAACTTGGAGAAGATACAATTTTTTAGGATGTCTTAGAGTTGGCCAAGGCATAGACATAAAAATTGAAGGCTGTCATTAAGGGCTTAAAAAAACAAAGGAAGAAATTATAGGAGAAGTCTATTTTATCTATCTTAGAAACTATATTCAATATGTTTGAAATTTATCTGTATGATATGTTCAATTCTTTAAAATTAATAAGGTCTAGGTAGGGTGCGGTGAACCAATAGAGCATTTTGGCCATGAGCCAAATCCACCAATGGTAGATTTAAAACAACAAAGTAGAGGATTTGATCAATATTTTTCTTGAAGATCAAATCCCTGGTTTCAAAATAGTCATCTTAGCTCATTTGAATAAGGCCATGGTAGTATTAGTAGACAAGATCAAAATCTTGAACAAATGGTCCAATAACATAAAAGATCTTGCTAAATATGGAAAGCAATTACAAATTAGGATGGATCATATATTAGGGAGAATAATCAAAGATCACACTCCACTTATAAAAAAATGTCTAATAATTGATGATGAGTTCAATCATAAAACCACCCAAGTCATGAATGAAGTGAAAAATCAAAGCCAAGGAAAGATAGGAGCAGATAACACAAATATCATAGACATGATCTTTACTATATAAGAGAATATTATAGAGGCTAGGAGCACCAAGGAAGAATTATAAATGGCTAATAAATATCTCATAATCCTAAAGGATCAAGAAGATGAACTCTTCATGGAACCTATAATCAACCTAAAGATAATTGATGATCAACATGAAAAGGAAATGTAGATTTTATAGTAAAAATAAAGGACTTTAGTTGTAAAAGGATCTTAAATTTATATTTGTTGATGAAAGCATATTATTTTTGTAATTAAGCATATATATTTTGACAAAAGGAATATTCTTTTGTAAAAACATGTGAATCTTTGTAAAATCACATTACTTATAGGTTAGTCCATTTAGGAGATTTATAGTTCTACAAGGTTATAAAAATAAGTTATCCTTAACACTTATACAACTATCATTTAATAAGATTAATCAACATACCTTCTTATTTTTTTATATAAGGGGTACTAAAAATTGTAAAAATAAGAGGGATTTTTTAGCAAGAAAACTTTGTGCTAATTTGGAACAATCAATATAAGTAGAATATTTTAAATAGTTTGTCTCATTTGTCTATGATATTGTTATTATGTCTTCTCTCTCACTTGTCTAGTTTAAATTTTAGATTTGAATGGTTCTTATGAATTCTATATGTGCACTTTTAAATGCAGAGATTTCAATTTTTGCTAATGCTAGATTGATTAAATTTTCTTAAGTTCATTTCATTTTCTTTTCTCTTCTTGTAGATCTGCTAATGTTATTTGCTTGTAAAGGTAAATATTAAGTGAATCTGGTTCTTATTTACATTATTTTCACTTCATTATTTGTTTACCTTATGTGTGGTAGAATTTGAGCTTATGTTATTTCATTCTATGCATTGGTTTTAAGTGCATATTTGTATGATATTTGAACTTTTTTATATTCTTTGTAATGAAGATCAACAATACATTTCTTCTCTACCATACCCTTAATTTTTATTATTTTTTGATCAATTCACCTTATATTAGTTTTAATTGTAAATATTCATATTATATTAGATTTTATAATTAGTTATTTCAGCATAATCCATTTCGCTTAGTCAAGATTACTCATATATTAGCTATTAGGCCATGGTTGCTCCTAACAACAAAACATTACAATTTTTTTGAAATAATTAATTTGTTACGTCATTATTATATTGAAGATATGAATAATATTATAACATTAAACTCATGTTTTGGATTATCTAAATAAAAAAATGAGTAGGTTTTTGTAAACACTAAGAACCAATTATGATACACTTTAGGCATCAACACATCCACCTCAAACTAGTCTAAAGATCATTATGGTAGAAGTAGAGACTCATGAACCCAATCCTTGAACATTTGATGCAAAAATAAGTTAAAAAAATCTTACATATTATAATAATATTCTTGATTTGCCATTCCACTTGGATGGAAAAATTAGTAATGGTCTGAAAGAAGAATGGCAGAAATTAGGCTATGCATAAAATTTTGAAACCTGAATAGAACTTTAGATAAATGCAACTACCCATTACCTTCCCTTTAAAAATTTACTCAAATGGTTAATATATCTAAGATAATTTACATTTTTGGATGAATTTTTGGGTTATAATTATGTTTTAGTTAATTCTAATGATTGAGATAAGACTGAATTCACCATGAAGTGGGGCACATTTTCCTACAAATGAATGTCATTTGGATTAATCAATGTTGTGTTGGAGTGACCTTTTAAATAATGATGGATTTTATGTTTGAAGGTATAAATTTTAATGCATAATAATATACATGGATGATTTAATTTTTTTTTGAAATGCATATCAGATCATGCCTACCATTTGCATAAGGTCTTTAAAAGTTACATAAGGTATGATGTTTCTTTGAATCCTAAAAAGATCTTGTTTTGTGTCACTGAATGTAATATTATTGGTCATATCATAATGAAATAAGGTATTGATATTTATCCTAAAATATCTAATGTAATTTTTATATTACCTCAACTAAATAGTAAAAAGGAACTAAAATTTTTCTTTGGAAAAATAAATTTTGTCACCAAATTTAGTTTTGGATTTCTTGAAATTGTAAAATCCCTTAATGTTATGTGAAAACATGAAACCAATATGGAGTGACATGATGAATTAGATAAATCATTTTAGGATATAAAATATGCCATCATGTAATTTCATGTGTTGATTATTTTAGACTACATCAATTATTTCTACATTTATCCTTTTGCATCTGAGCACACCCTCATTACTTGTCTCATGTAAATATTGGATGGAGAAGAGCACCCTATTTATTTTTTGAACCCCAATATTAAATATGTATAATTGAGATACTCCACATTATACAAGAACACCTATGCATTATTCAAGTATGTAAAAAAGTTCATGCACTACATTCTTAGGAATAAAGTTCATGCAATCATGTGAGACATAGCTATCAAGAAAATTTAGGGTTAGAATGAATTGGTTGAACACAAAGGTAGATAAATGACCAAGTTCTAGGAGTATAACCTATAAATGAATCATACCAAGATGGTTATGGGGCAATTTATTACTCAAATGATAACCAATATTGGTCCAAAAATCATTGTAGACCAACTAGATTAGGAGCTAGGACTACCACACCCCAATCATAAATTAATTTATCTATAGGAACACACCTCTTACAATTAACCAAACATATAAACTAGAACTCATACTAAATATTTCATAGTTTACATTAAATAAATGAGATCTCTTTAATAAAAATCATGAAGATGTCTATCTTAGTTGCTTATGGAAAACATCCACAAAAAATTAGGCATTCGTCACCCTATAGAAAATGCAATGGTGGAAAGAATACTTTGGGTGGGATATTATTGTCCAACCCTCTTTAAATATGTCCATGTACATGTCAATACATGTAATCAGTATCAAACCTTTACCAAAAGAGAAACCCACATTTTAGTGCCTTTGTATCTAGTTATAGAAATGACACAATTTTCCCAATGGGGGATAGATTTCAAGGGGGTTATTAACCCCAATTCCTCAATAGGATAAAATATTTTTCTTAGGGCTATGTATTACTACACAAGATGCACCGAGGTAGTGGTAATAAATAAAATCATTACAAGTGAATTCATAAAATGCATGTAGAATAATATGACCATTCAATTTGATAATCATGTCTCATTAGTATGTGATAATGGCCATGTGTTCCAATCTAAAAATTTCACTGAATGGACATATTAAAAGGGGATAACTTTAATAGTCTCCTCTAATTACTTCCTACAAGGGAAAGGGTTGGCAGAATCAAACAACAAAAACATTAACAAGGCCATTAAGAAATATATATAGAAGAAACCCTTAGAGTATAATTCATTACTAAAGTTTTATCTATGGTATAACTACACTAGGCACAAACAAGCACTCAAGAACTCACCATTTCTATTAGTTTATGGATTAGAGCTAGTTCTACTAGTTATGCTTAGGCTACCCACATATAAGTTTATGTAGTAGTTCATGGAGCACAATGATAAAGTGAACTCAAGGATTTTGGACATTGTTCAATTAGAAGAATATTGGGATGAATCCATACTAAACTTAAAGAAAACATCAAATCACTACTAAAATAAGGTTTGAAAATAAATCCAAGATCAAGTCCTTTGGGATTTTAGATCTGGTGCTATTATGGGATTAATCACATGAACCTAAGGGTTAACATTCCAAGTTCAATCTAGATTGGATCTTACCATACTATATATAAGAGTTACTCAAGATAAATTCTTTCCACATTAAGGATCTTAGGCTTGACAAAAAATATAAACACTCATATGCAACCCAACCAATTAGGTTACAACACCATAGATATCAAAACTTATCTATAAGGTATTTATATCCTTATTATCAAATAAATAGAGTGTATACATTCAATATGTTTAATGAGCATGAAATTACACTCTAAAATTAGCAATGAGGAAAACCCAAAAAATCCTCTCAAATTTCCTTATAAAAAAGGTCACCTCCTAACCACAGTTGGAGTCATAACCTCAAAGGGGTTATTGACCATAAAATTTGGATTAAAATATCCATTCTAGATCTATAAACCTTGGGTATAAGTAAACATGCACAAAATATAAAATACCACTCTAAAAATGTCAAAATTTTAACTAAGTCAATGATCACACCTACTATATGCCAATATGAACTCAAGCCTACATGTTCTTCTCCAATCAACACCAACATCCAAATCTAATGGATAGTCCCTACCATTTGTGGATTAAAAAGGCATATATCACTACTAAAAGTATATAAGGGCCATTTACCATAGGGATAGGTGAAAACAAAGTGACACAAATGAGGCTTCCTACCAAGGTCATCCACCTAGTATGCCCAATACATCACATAAGGTGAGAATAAAACCTAAAAAAATTCACAAGAATATGGATAAGTTTTAATTTTAAACCCATGTGTAAAAATAAAATTATATCAGTCCTTCACATTGAATAAGTAATCTCACAAGTATTTTCAACCCTCTAAGGTTCACATATAATAGGAGTTTAGTCTGAGGGACTATACCCAAACTCTTCATGGAGCTACCTATAAGGCAAGAGTTGACAACTACGTAAAAATGGAATGGTTTCACTAATGCATTCCAATACATTCTAATATCATCACTTAAGGTGAGAGAGACATCAAACAACTATATAATACAATCTGATTGAGTGTAAAGATGATATTTTCTTGAAATGGGGGTCATTAAACCTAGAAATGTCCATATAGACCCTAAATGTACAAGACACTATATTATCTAGTTGAGATCAATATCCATGGTCTTGATAACCAATATAAACCTAGTAAATAACTCATATAAGAATCCCTACAAAGCAAGAGGTTTATGATAGTGGTCATGGGAAATTCCCATCAACCTAACACTCAAGAGCTTTCTTATGAGATAACAATCACCTGGCCATTGTGACCATATGAATTCATAATACCTAGTTATAAATTTTTTGCAAGCCTTCATAAAAAATAATATATTTAAATAGATGGTTAAATTTCCAAGTGTCCATTAGTCATTTTTAAAATCCATATTCCAATCTCAATAATGAGGTAAAACACCAAATAATTACATGTATCAGTTTGCTATAAAAATAACCAACATCAAATAATGAACCCCAAAGTTCTCTATAGAAATTATGATTTAATACCAAAATTTCATGCCTAAAAATTTACATAATATAAACATAAAAACATTCCATTTTTTTATAATGTACCACACACATTATTCATAACTACATTTCCTAGGTGATAATGAGGTAATACTCAAGGGGATGCATGGTCTCTAAGTGACCATATAGGTCCCACTTTATTTAATAGACATATAGTCTCTTACAAAATCTAAAAATATCTAAGCATTATTAGTGGGACACATGAGCCCACTATCTAAATGGTATGAACAACTAGATGGAGGTGGGTTTGAATAACCATTTGATAAAATGAGATGTGCTCACTCACAACAAAGTTCAAGGAGATTTTTAATCAATTTTGACAAATTAAAAGGCTTGGTTCTCACTTAAGTCATAAAAAAGTCTAATTTTGCATTGACTTAGATTATATAAAGTATATTTTAGTCCCAATATGACCTAAAAAGGTACCTAGAATATCTCATTTATGGCATTTTATATTGGAGCAACCAATCTTGACCATTAGATCTAGTCAAAAAAATAGGTTACCTAAATAACCTTATAAAATCCATAAGGTCTCAAAATAATTTAGTTTTGAAAAATTATATTTTTGAAATAGGGAGGATGTGTTGTATAATAATGTTTCCCATAGTCATACCTCCTCTCCTTCTTCAGCCTTGGATGATTGCCTTCAATGGAGTCTCCAAAATTTTGATCACAATTAAGTATCACTTTCAATTTTATAAAATGATGTAAAGATGTGTGTGATATTTTATATGTGCCCAATTCTATGAAAATATCATAGGAGGTCATAGTCTCCCATGGTTTCTAAACAAGTCTCATGATCTTCAAAATCCACGATAGCCATAAATAGCTACCACCAAGTTCAAGGTAAAATTTAAAAAATATTTTAATTTCATATTTAAATTTTGTCTTAGAATGAATGGGACACAAAAATAATAGGGGATCCATTTTATTTCAATCCATTTTAGGGTTATAAAGAGTTTATGGTAGCCAACAAGGCCAAAAGAGGCCTCCAAAGGAAAAACAATCAGAAAGTAAAAACCTTGAAGTTGTAGGTTTTGAAATCACTTCCAATTGAAAGGGGAAACAAAATTGAGGGGGGGGTCCCTTTTGGATTCCACTTCCCCTTAGTTACTGTGTCTCTAAATCGATGTCAAAAATAGGTCTTCTATGTTTCAATGAGGTCTAAATAAAAGGGGTCACAACTATAAAATTATGTTTTTCCAAATCTAATAAAAATAAATGACACGAAAGATCACAAAAATATTGTGGTGGTATTTTATGGCCATCCCACCTGTTGGACAAAATTAGCATACATACAAAATGTTTTCTTGGATGGATCAGGCCATTCTCTTCAACCCTTTAGTAACATTTTACCCCCATGACTAGTACCTTTGGTCCTAAATTGATAATGTAGTATAGTATTCTAGGAGGTCTTGATGTGGTGTGAGAAGTTAAGTAGATTTATATTTGAGTGAGTGATCTAATGGTGAGAGGAGGAGATAGATCTCATGACCCTAACACATGTCACTTATACACTTTTGAAACACTTTAAACAAGATTTAAGGTGAATTTCAATATTCTTAGTAGGTTTATATGGTGTTCAAGCATTCAAAGGCATGGAGGAGGTTTGCACAAAGACTTAGTAGTTCATCAAAGCCTTAATGGGTCAAATGAGGACTGATATAGCCTAAGTGATCTCCATATACAACCATAGTTTGAGGATCAGGGAAAGAGTTACTCCCTTTGAGGATTTTTTGCTCAATTGTCTCTTATTAGTAAGTGAAACCATATAAAAAACCAATAAAGTAATTGGTTTTCACTGACAGGACAATGAGCTAGTTCATAATTGGTGACCTTCAAAGGTTTAAACTCAATCATTTCTTATATTTCCATGCATAGTCATCCACCATGAATGAGCACCTATAGGTGTTGTGGAGAAGATCATCACATTGGAAAAGAATAGTTGCATGGCTATAATCACTTCATGATTAAAAGAGCTTATTTGAAGAATATTTAAGTACAAATTTAATATAGATCTTCCAAGTGTCAAAAAATCATAATAAATAGGTCAAAGTATCCTAAAATTAAATGTAGAGCTTCCAAGGGTCAAAACCTCACTCAATCAGATCAAGGATCAATGGCATGTGAGTGATCACATCAAGTCAATAAGTCAAATTTCCTCTAATCAAGATCAATGGTGCATATTCTTACTTATAAATTTTGATTGGTGATCCACATTGAATATTGGGGTCAATAAGTTAAGATAGATCTATAGTGTGAATTTAATCATGTAGATGGATATCTAATGGTAAGTATGAATTTAATAGGTTAAAGGATCCTAAGATTGAATGTGATGCTGCCATGTGTCATAATCAAAGTGAATTATTAGTAGATCAAAGATCAATAGCCTATATTTTATCATTAATATAAAATATCGATGACACATATTCAACCATGCAAATGGAGATAAATGATGCAAATCAAGTCAAGAAGTCAATAAGCCTATATTGCATACAAGGCCACAATGTGGCATAAGAGTGTTAAATAACTGAAGATTGATAGAAGTGTTCACAAAAGGCATATAGATCTACCAAGTATCATAATCTTAGAATTTAGAATCAAAGATCAACAACTAATGTTTAAGGTCAAGGCTAGGAGACTCTTGAGGAGATAAACAAAGTGAATTTGATTAAGTACATGAGATAAAGACACATGTCTGAAGTGATAATGGTCATATTTTAAATTTAAATGAATATCATGGCAAAGAGATGCCATAATAGGAAGATACATCATATCAAAATATTTTTTGGACCCAAGTATGTTAAAAGAGAAACCTTGTCAAAATATGATTTAGGTTACCAAAGTAAACATTTCAAATTCATATGTTGCCAATTAGGATTAGTGCCTAAGGATATTTATTGAAATTATGACTATATGAAAACCAATAATGGGATTGGTTTTCATCTATAGTGGACCTATGTTCAAGTTTTAGATTAAGGGTAGAGTTATGATTGTGAAAGAACTGTAAGAAGGGGTGTGTGATTAGAGTGGCATTATGTTTGACGACTCCTAAACCATGAAATTATTCACTATAGGTTTCAAGTGACTATTAGAATATTTGATCCTTGAAAGATATCCATAACCCAAAGTTGTAATTTAATAACATGTAGGTGTATAGTAAGTGGTTGTATAAGGATAATGAAGACACTTGTCTTAAAGATGTATCAAGAAAGGTAGAAGAGTTGGGTATGATCCTTTATCAACACTTACAGGCTCAAAATACACCTAAAACTAGCTAATGATATTGAAGGTTTTCTAAATCTTCATTTTTTTCACCATATTTATGGCAAAGATACATGAAGGTCTTCCATAGGTCCAAAAGTGGTATATAGGGTGTCAAATGGCCTTGGGAGAAGTTTTCAAGGTAGTTATGTCAAGGTGGATCAAGCTTGTGACATCCATCAATGGGGTCTACAAGAGTTGAAGGTTTCATGGAGTTTATTTCAGGTTGGAGGAGCAAAGTTAAGTTAAAAATAGAAACTATCCTAAAAAAGAAAACATGAAACTTAACCTTCATGGTCAGTTAAGCATCTTATGGCAAGTCAAATAAATTTGGCCTAACATCTTCTAGAAGTACAAGTGGAGGATGGCATAGAGGTCCAAATTAGAGAATTTTGGAGGTTAAGAAAGGCAAGTGGAGTATTCAATAAAGTTTTAAAGTCTTTAGAGAATTTTTCCTTTTGGCAGATCATGACATCATCCTCCTCTACAAATTCCTATCTTCTAGTGTGTTTCTAAGCCAATAAGAGGGATTAAAGGCTATTTGGATATAATGAGGGTTATTTTATTAAAAAATAATTAGTGTTAATTGATCAAAAGGTGGTTTATACTCTATGGAAGTGGTTGTGTCTCATTTATTAAATTTGGTTTGCTTGCTTCTTATCTCTGTTCTCCCTTTCTCCTATATCTCCCATATCTCCTCTAGATAAAGGAGGAGACTCTCATTTGACATGGATTAAACCTATAAAAAATTGTATGAAATACCTCTTAAAGTATTAAATATAATTTTTACCTATTTCTTGCCTCTGAATTGTGTTTAGCAAGCTTGTGCATGATGGCATTGTGAATAAGTGTCCTTCCATGTCCATTATCCTTCTTTCTTGCCTATTTTTACATGTTTTCAAGTTAGTTTTAGGTTTTAAATTGATTTTTTTATACCATTAATGGATTATTAGTGTTAATTTGAGAGTTCCTCTTTGATTTATTCATTTTTTGGTGAGCCTATTTTATGAAATACTTATGCAAATTAGCTAGTCTGTGAGATTATGTGAGCAAGGATTGTCTTCTGCTACATCAATGTTTATTTCAATCTTATGTGAGTCTCATTTAATTTGGTATATGACCATTTATCTCTCTTAGTTATGCTAAACCCCCTCTCTATCCCTTTTCCAAGTAGAAGCATTAGTTTAGGTGATCTACAAAGAGGAAGTTGAACTTATCCGGAGGTTCAACCTCACTACAAGATACCCACAACCTAAGGTTATTCCAATTTTATGGCTTAGTTGGAGAGAGCCTAAATAACCCTCTTCAAGGGTGAAAAATAATTCCACAACAATTTTTGGCATGCTTGATGGGACCCTAAAGTCCAAAAGAATGGAAGATTTTTTTTGTGTATTCTTCTACCCATCAGCCTTTAGAGGCATTTAAAACATCAGTGGTGACTACATGTATGATCAATTAGTTTTAGTAGTCCACTTACTCATTCCAAGTAAGTTGCACATCATTTTATTATTTTGATGAGGTTATTCTATATGATTTTAAGATGAATTTTAGTTTCATACAAGTTGGTGAAGTATCTAACCTCAGGTCATCCATACAAGCCTTACTATAATCCTTATAAATCTTGTTATGATTCATGTCAGTCTTATGATCATCCTTCTCAAGCTCAATATGTCCCTAGTTATTACTCAAACTAATCCATTTCAAGTTTGAAGATAATGCTCTTATGGTATGAAAAGTACATGATATACCTTAATATACAAAGGGAATATGGTCAAGATATCCCTAATCACATCACTCATGAAATGAGAGATGCATTGCATCTAATGAAAGAAGAATGACCACCTATTGAGAGAGAAAATTGGAAAAGCTTCTCAAGTGAGATGATGGATGTAAGTGGTCTCATTAAAATAATTAAGGATAAGCTAATAAACCATGAAGAATAGTAGGTCCAACTCCATCAACCTTATTTGTCCTCATATACACTATCTTAGCCCTCATATATGCGACTCATTCTTCCCTAATGGAACATTATAAATGACCTTTTGAGTGTTCTAAGTCCTTCATTTGTTCCTTAGACCTTCCCTTCTTAGAATTCAATCCTATAGAGATTTCAAAGAAAAGAGGGGACTATTATTGAGCAACATATTATTGAAGTCCAAGATTACACTTATCTTCCCCAAGCATCCCCTAACAATTACTTCAATATTCCAAGATATAATCAAGTAGTGAATTCATGGAGTGAATAAGGTGAGACAAGTCTAGATTGGGGAGTCACAGTTGAAGAATAATTTAAACCTATGTGAATCTCTCTCTTCCCTCCTCAATAATCCTCTTGTATCTCATACCTTCCCTCTTGTGTTCCTTATCTTCATGAAGTCACTAGCCACCTTAAGGACAAGCTATTCCAAGAGAATATAGATAGGCAAATCAAAGAGTTAGAGATAAAGATAAAGAAGGAGGAAGAGAACCAAAATCAAGAGGTTGAAGTTAATGAGATATTTCTGCCTAATCAAGCTCAATTTCCCTCTCCCTAAGAACCTGTATCTTTTCCATCTTGGAAGTCTATCCAAGAATGTTTTCAAATAAATAACGAGACTTTAATTAATAAGGTTGAATAAAATTTTGTATATATTGAAGATCATCAATAAATCTAAGATAAAAATGAAGTTCTTGTTGAAGAAGACATTCCTTACATTACCCAACTCAATTTTCTTTCCTTACAAGAGTTTATTCAGGAGTCAACCCTTCTCAAGGTTTCAAGTTGCAATAAGGTTCCATCAATTCCCAATCCCACTTATGAATATACCCATCACCCTCCCACCATATCCCTTCTTGAAGAGGAATCTATCATATGGGTATAAAATGAAGAAGATATTATAGCTTCAAGTGTGCTTCAAATAAAATATGAATAATACAATACAAGTGTATATGATGAGGAATTCACCAATGGTACTCTACTTGGTGCAAATAGACATAAATCAATATTCATAAATGAATAAAAGTATGATATTGATGATCTTGAAGTTTCCTATGAAAGGAGTGTTAATGTTGGTACATTAGTCTATGAAGAAGCTGGGGAGGATGTGGAAGAAATATCTCTTGAAAAAGACATCATGTTGACCAACCTTTTTGAATCAAATGAGCAGGTTCAAGGAGATTGGAAGGGCATGCGGTAGATATATTTATATATGTTCAAAAAATATGAATGTTTTGAGAAGTTGGCACTTCTAGGATAATAATTTAATGTTGATGATCATTAATTGAAGGTTCCTAGAGAGTAAATATGTTTTCACAACCATAACAAAGAAATCTATGATGAGGACTTTATTTAGGATAATCAAGACATTATATTGGAATAACCAATAGAGACTAAGGTTTTTGATGCCTTCATGGACCAAGATGACTTATGGAAGAAGTTTAGGGAAGTGTGAAATAAATTTGAGGCTCTTAAAGGGCCTCTACCTCTTAATGGTTAGATTTAGAATGTTCATTATGGTGTCTTCCTTCTTAAAGGTCAAGGTAACAATCTCCAAGGTATCATGTTTGAAGATGATCCTATGGACTAAGAGGTGGTCATGATGGAGATTACCACAAGCATAAATAAACACCATGAGTGGAATGTTGATGTATAAGGTGAGTTCACCTTCATAGGTGACATGTTTGAAGTTATCAGCATTACATTTGATACCATGCCAAAATGATTAGCAATAAAGAAACCTTGTTCACCAATTTTAGTGCCTCAAAAACAAGGTATTTTTCATCCTTGTCCATTACAAGTTAATGATGCTAAATGTTTCCCATTTTATCTAAGAATAAGGTACTTGTACATTATTTCCTTACACATAATAGAGTAGATTTCATTATTTTCCTCTAAGTGCCTTGTGTACATTATTTTTAGTTGTGTGTTCCCTTCTCTAAGGGCCTTGGACATAGTGTTGTTTTTGTTTTTTGTTTTCCTTGTTGCTTCAATAGGAGGTTTTTAGAAAGGGAAAACCTTATATCAGTTTCATGTCATCTAGAAAAGAAAGACTTGTGACACTGTATAACAAATAGATCAGAGAAGGCAACTAATATATTTCATAGTAGGCATGCAATCATAGGAGGTCACCATAAATGTTGACCAAAACTATCCTACATATGAAATTTTTTCCTAGATAGATCAAGCCACTCTTTTGAACCCTTCAATAACCTTCTACCCCAATGACTAGTCCCTTTGTGGTCCTAAATTGAAGATGTAGTGTAGTATTTTAGGAGGTCTTAGTGTGGTGTGAGAAGCTAAGAAAAGTTTTAGTTGATTGGGTGATCAAATGGCAAGAGGAGGAGACATACTTCATGACCCTACCACATGTCACTTTCAAGCTTATAAAACACTTTAAGCAATATTTAAGGTGAATTTGGAGATTTTCAACATGTTTCTATGGTGTTTGAGCATTCAAGGGCATGAGGAAGGTTTGGACAAAGACTCAGTAGTTCATTAGATCCTTGATGGGTCAAAAGAGGGCTATTATAGCTTGATAAATCTCCCTCTATATCCATGGTTTCAGGATCATGGAAAGGGTTACTCCCTTTAGGATTTTTTGATTTATTTTCTCTTCTTAATGAGTGTAGCCATATAGAAAACCAATAAAGGAATTGATTTTCACTAATAGGAAAATGATATAGTTCATAATTAGTGACCTTAAAAGGTCTAAACTCAATCATTTCTTGCATTTACATGCACAATCATTCACCATGAATGATCACCTATAGGTACTATGGAGAAGATCATTACATTGAAAAAGAGCAATTGCCTAGCTTTAATCACTTCATAGTTTAAAGAGCTTATTTGAGGAAGATTTAGGTATAAATTGAATGCAGAGATGCCAAGTGTCAAACCTTAAAATTAATAGGTCAAAGGATCTTAAAATTAAATTTAGATCTACCAAGTGTCAGAACCTCTCTCAATTAGATCAAGGATCAATGACATATAGGTGATTGCATAGACTCAATAAGTTAAAGTTACCTAGATTAAGATCGATGGTGTGTATTATTATGTGCAAATTGTAATCAATGATCTACATTGAAGACTGAGGTCAATAAGTCAATATAGATCTATGACATACATTCAATCATTCATATGGAGATCTAACAATGAGTATGAAGTTAATAGGTCAAAGGATCTTGAGATTGAATGCAATGGTGCCATTTATCACAGTCATGATGAATTGGTAGTAGATCAAAGATTAGTGGAATGCATTTGATAGTTTAGATCAAAGATAAATGACACAATTTCAACCATGTAGATGGATATCAACTGTGTGAATCAAGTCAAGAAGTCAATAATCCTAGATTGCATGCAAGGCTACCATATGGCATAAGAGCATTAACTAAATGGACACTAATAATAGGGTACATAAAAGGCATGAAAAGTTACCAAATTTCACAATATCATAATCTAGGATCAAATATAAATGACCAATATTGAAGGTCAAGGATAGGAGACTCTCAAGGAGATTTATAAAGGAAATTTTATCAAGTTTTGGTGGGCATAAGATGAAGACATGTGTTTGAAGTGATAATGATAATATTATAAATTTAAATGAATAGTGTGGTAAGGAGATACCATAATATGTAGACATGATAGATCAAAATATTTTATGGACCCAAGTATGTGAAAGGAGAAACCCTATCAAAATATGATTTGGGTTACCAAGGCACACACTTCAAATTTGTATGCCACCATTAAAGCACAATGCCTATGGATCTTCATTCAAATTATGACTATATGAAAACTAATAAGGGAATTGGTTTTCATTTATAGTGGACCTATGTTTAAGGTTTGGAGTAAGGTAAGATTTGTTATTGTGAAAGGAGAGTAAGAAGGCATGTGTGATTAGAGTAGCATAGTTTTTAAAGACTCCCAAATCATGAAATTGTTCACTACATGTTTCAAGTGACTAATACAATATTTGAGCCTCAAAATAACTCCACAACCCAAAATTATAATCTAAGAAACTATAGGTGTATGAAAAGTGGTTATATAAGGATAATGAAGACATTTGCATCTTAAAGATGAATCAAGAAGGGTGGAAGAGCTAGGTATGATACTCTATCAACACTTACAGACTCAAAATACACCTCGATCTAGCCAACAATATTGAAGGTTGTCCAAATATTCATTTTATTCACCATATTTATGTGAAAGATGATTGAAAGTATTTTAAAGGTCTAGAAGTCATCTTTAGGGTGCCAAATGGCCCTGAGAGCAATTTTTAAGGTAGTTGGTTCAAGGTGGCTCAAACTTATGACCACCATCAATGGGGTGTACAAGATCTATAGGTTTCATGGAGTTTATTGTAGGTTGGAAGAGAAAATTCAAGTTGAAAATAAAATCTAGCCTCAAAAAACAAACATGAAACTTAACCTCCATGGTAAGTTAAACATCTTATGCCAAGTCAACTAAATTTTTTCCTAACATCGTCTAGAAGTGCAAGTGGAGGATGGTATAGAGGTATAAAGGAGAGAATTTTGGAGGTTGAGAAAGACAAGTGGAGCATTCAATGAAGTTTCAAAGTCTTTGGAGACTTTTCCCTTTTAGTGGATCATGACATCATCATCTTCAACGAGTTCTTATCTTCTAGTGTATTTATAAGCCAATGAGAGGCTTGAAGGATATTTAGAGCTAATAAGGGTTATTTTGTTAAAAAGGTATTAATGATAATTGATCAAAAGGTGGTTGAGACTTCATGTAAGTGGTTGTGTCGCATTTGTTGAATTTGGTTTACTTGTTTCTTCTCTCTTTATTCTCCTTCTCTCTTATATCTCCCATTTTCCTCCCAAAGAAAGGAGGATACTCTAATTTGACAATGAGAAACCCTATAAAAATTTGTATGAAAGACCTCTTGAAGAAATAATGATAATTTTTACCTATATCTTACCTCTAAATTGTGTTTATCAATATTGTGCATGATGGCATTATGAATAAGTGTCCTTACATGTCCATTGTCCTTATTTATTTCATATTTTTAGGTGTTTTAAAATTAGTTTTAGGTCTGAAATTGAGCTATTTATACCATTAATGGATTCTCAGTATGAATTTGAGAATTCCTCTTTGCTTCATTCATTTTTTGGTGAGCCTAATTTATGAAATACGTATGCAAATTAGCTAATTTATGAGATTGTGTGAGCAAGGATTGCCTTATGATACATTAGTCTTTATTTCAATCATATGTGAGTCTCATTTAATCTGGTGAATCACCCATTTATCTCTTTTAGTTACCTTATACCCCCTCTCTATCTCTTTTTTTTGCAAAATCATTATTTTAGGTGATCTACCAAGAAGAAGCCAACCTTCTCCAAAGGTTTAACCTCACTACAAGATAAACACAACCTAAGGTTGTTCCTATTTTGTGGATTAGTTGGAGAGATACTTAATAACCCTCTCCAATTATGAAAATTAATGCCACAATAACACCTTCATGCCATCAGGGCTTCATATTCAAAGAAACATAACTAGGTATATAAATAGTCAATAGTTATGGTTCTAAAAGTGATAATTATAGGTTAAAATTTTATTTAAACAAAGTTTAATTTTAACAATATGAAAATAAATATTATATTGGATAATCCTGATGGTTAGTATGACTAATGAAAATGACCAATATTTAAAAGGTTAGTGGTTTAAAATATGCTCATATAATAAATTTTGTTGTCACCCTAACCCCTAACCACCACATGAGCCAAAGTGATAACTACCATGATAGAAAATAATGGCATTATTGCCTTAGGCCTATATGATAGTCCCTTAGGGATCTCCACTCAACACCATGCATGTATTTCAAAATTACCCTACAGATAAGTCAATTTCTAAAATTCATATCTAGAAACCCGTAAGTCAAATAATTATGAAATTAAAGGAATTCAGATAATAAAATCCATAATTTGATACTAAAATTAGTTTTAATGATATAATGCATCATTATATGTGAAAAATAATTTAATAAAGTAAAGGAAAATTATAAATGATGTATAAGGATATTTAGTAAAGAAAATTTAATAAATTAGTTTGAATTCACTATAACTCTAAAAAGTATGCCATAAGCTACATTAATTACATGATTATCCCTAATTTATAGTATAATAAAAATAATAGATAAATTGGAATGCTTCCTAGTACATACAAAATATATTAATGAATCTAGCCTTCATTGGCTTTGCACATGCAAATGAATTTCACAATATTTGGAAAGATAACTTTATTTATAGTCATCTATAAAAATATAGAGATTTACATATCCAATTCAGAATATACAATTTGAACTTGAACATAACCTATTCATTTCATTACTTTTACAATCTTATGCACTCACTAGGAAGGATATGTAAGTGATAAGGGGACATTGTACTATCTCCAAAGACTAATATAATTCTTATTCCAATATATACATAATTTTAACTGAAATAATAAAAATAACATGGCTCTTAAATAAAAAATATAATCATCACATCATGTTTTGACATGGATAATTTGATAAAAGGGGTTTTAAATGATAACAAGAATAAACAAGCAACACTCACTAGAAAACATATATAGGAGGCTATAAATTTAACCATAAAATATATTTCATCTCAAAATTTATCATATAATGAAATTCAAACACAATATCAAAACCAATAATAACAAGTATCCTTAATTTGTTTCCAACACCAAAAAGGCTTGCCAAAGGAGAATAAGACCATGAGGATAAATCACCCTTATTTGGTCATCTCTTAGCCATGGGAGGTCACACACACCTTAGACCATGTGAAATAACATATTATATTTCATGAAGAGATAAAATTTCCATTATAAATATATAATCTAAATATGCACGAGGGCATCAGGGTTTTGGTCCACTCACCACTACCAATATGTAGGAATAAACAACAAGCATGCAAATTCACATAATTTTTGGCAGCATAATTTTGTCATTTTAAGACAAGAAAATAACATAAAAATATTACAATGGTTTATAAGGGATACTACATCTCTAAGCCCAGACTGGCATTAAAAACACATAGTGGCCATTTTCACAACCATGGAATACAAGTAAAGAAAGAGGGTGAGCTAAATAGCCTTACACCAATTAAAAAATGTAATGAAAGGAAAAGAGAAATATAATTTTCATATAAATAGGATTAAATAAAATGGGGGAATATAATTATACCTTTGTTACTTCTTTAATCAACTCAATAACACCTATTTAAATCTTTGGACAATGGTTGTCCTCCTCCTTCTCTAAGATCTTCCTCCTCTTTCTCTTGCTCTTCTCCACTTCCAGTTTTACAAATTTAAAAAGATAAAAAAATCCTCTAAATGAAGTCTTTCCTTCCTCATATTACCTTAACCCCTTTAATTATAGTCCACTGGGAAAGTGACACATGTCCCTTTTCACATCTTTGATCATGATAACAAAAATTCCCTCTCCATATCTACATTTACAATCCCATGTGGGAAAGAAAGAAATCCCATAACTCATAAATAAACCCTCTATCCCATGTTATAAATGGCACATGGCCTACCTCAAAAGTCTTCTTTAAATCTTACAAGGAATTTAACTTCCTATTGGTATAGGGACATAAAAATCAACACAAAATATATAAAACATACTTTATATCTCTCTCTAAAGTTGAATCTCCCAAAAATATAAGTTTTGAGTCAAAAGGGGTCAATCAAGTGACTTGAAATCATTATATGAATGCAATAAAACTTAAAGATAACTCATAAGTTTAATAATTAAAACCAGGAATAGTATTTATAGGTGAATAGTAGTAAGAGTTTTAAGGAAATCTATGCTTCCAACTACTTCTAGAATGATACAAAGTAGTTTATATCATATATGGATCAAGTATACATGTCACCACTCTACTGATGATGTGCCAATTCTTGATGTATTCCTAGTTCCCTTTTCAGCTTCCCCTATCACCTACATAACATTGCACACATAAAATTCTCTACCCTATATAGACAAAGCTATAAAATATAACAATACATGATAATTCAATCCACAAAACATGCACATGAAATATCCAAGGCATAACATATCAATGAGAATAAACTAATACTAATCATATAAACAAAACTATACTTAAAATACATTCTTACAAATAATTTCTCTAGTGGGATGGAATTAATATGCATTAATTTGGATAAAAAAATAGAATTAAGTATAATGACATAACAATTAATATAATAATCTAACCTAATAATATAAATCATCTTATGTAATCATGATAATAGAATCATATAATGCTAATAATATTTGTCTTATACATAAAGGATGAATAACATCTCATGGCTCAACAACATATAAGGCACATCTTAAAAAGATGTGTGTACAACAACAAAAAAGTCTAAAGTAAACATTGTGAAAGTATGGGTCTCACAATACTAGGATATTATAGGCTACTTAGGAAGACATATATGACTATAGTCTATCTCCTTGTCTACATTGCATTATCTTGGACTACTATTACAACAATCCTTTTGGAATTTATATATTATTTAGTCTAGTTTATTTACATATTGTATCTTGGTCATAATACACTTATAAAGACACACAATAACATTTATACATTAAACATATCAAGGTATAAATGATACATTGATGAATTTATAAAAATATGAATATTATAGTGGTCAGGTTGCATAGGATGGTGTGGTTAGAGGATTTGAATCGATAAGGCTAGAAGAATAGTTTGGTTGGGCTAATGTATAGGAAATGGTTTTTGGATGACAAGAGGTAAGGGATGATAATGGTGATAAAATAATATTACCCATGTCACATTGATGATTGAGAGTGAATAATTGGGAAGAAATAAAATTCAAATAACCCTGAGTGTGGATGAGGATGGGATATCAATGTTCCATGTCAATGCTTGTCTTAGGGAATTGATAAAAATTGGGTTGTAAGACACTAAAAATTTGGTTGGTATGATTAAATTGAATTGAATTATTAAATTTCATATACAAATAAATTAAAATAATATGAGGATATACCTATGAATAAATTAAATTAGAGGAGAGGCTCAAACCTAAAGGTTGTTAACCTAGTAGGCTAAAATGTGAAGGGATAAAACTATAAATGAGGGTGTTATTTGGTGAGTTTATTTGTGTAGCTATCAAAAGTGATAACGATAGGGTTATAGAGTGGGGTGTAATGGAAAACCTAAAGTATATTGGAGTTAATTTCACCTTGAATGGTAAGTTTAGGAATAGTGGTTGGTACTGTAGGAAATAATCCTACCATATGGAGGTATGGTCTCTCTAAGAACATCATCCAATCATGGGAAAAGGTTGGTTTGGAAAAGTGTAAGTGTATTTATTGTATTGATTATTTTTATAAAGGATTAATTAATATTTTTGGAATATTTATGGCATGGTTAAGTGTCATGCTCATTTGGATGAGGTTTTTTTCAACTTTTTTTTGTTTGTTTTTGGTAAGGTTTTTTTCAAAATAGAAATGAAATTACATTACTTAATGAATTGAAATTAATTGAAATGAAATATATGGAAATATGAAAATGAAAGGTAATAAGTTCTATTTTTTATATTTTTGTGTTTTAAACTCAAATTAATTTTTCAATAATGTAATGCTAAACAATATTTTAAACAGAAGATGTAAGTGTTCATTTTATACTTTTCATAGTTTGAAAGATGAGATTTTTGCCTACAATGAACTAAATGAGATTTATTTTATTTTTGTATTTTAAAATGAAGATAAATGAATATTGACTGTAGATTTATATTTAAACTATGAAAATTTGGAATGATATCTAAAACATAGATTGGTTTTGTCAAACACAACTTCTATGTACTCATAAATTAATCCACATATACAAGCTATTTTACAAATTTTAAAACTTTTGGACTATTGTATGTGAATCTAAATTATTTGTGAATGGTATAAATGAAATTTTAGAATTATATTTTTCTGATTTGTGACAACATTATTTTATCATTCAAATGGATAAATGAACTCTAAAAATCAAGTTTATCTTTTCTTGATTTTCTAGTTTTTGGGTTGTGTGTGTGTGCACGTATGTGCATGTGTGTGTTGATATTTACTCGTAGATAAAAATAAAAATGAAATGATTATACTTGTCTATAAATAATTTTTTTATTTAAATAATCTACCTTTCATCTAATTCAAGTACTAATGTTCTTTGATTTTTATATTCTAATATAATTAAAGAAAATGAAACTATTCCTTCAGTGCAAGGGAATGAGAGAGAAGATGATTATTTTTATTTTATTTTTTGAATTTATAATATAAAAATATTATAATTAAAAATAATAATATAAATAAATAAATAAATGAAAAAATGATGAAAAACCTCCAACTTGACCCAATTTTGAGAATAAGATGAAGGTGTATAAGTAGCTAGTATGAAGATTCAATCCTTAGGTAAATAGATCTTTTGCTCAATGATTACCTTAGAATATCTCAAACTAGAAGATGAAAAAATAAAGGAAGTGAATGAACATAATTATTAAAAATAAATTAATTTAGTGTGGATCAACCAATTCATGAACAATAAATTACGTGTTTTATGCTCAATGACTTCCATTCTCCAAAACCCATGCAAAAATCATAGAAGATGATTTTAGACTGATGAGAAGTTTATTAAAAACAATATATATTGGTATATTAATTTCAAATATTATAATATTAAATCACACAATAAAAAATTGGATTTTAAATTCATATAAAATTATAATAGTTTTAATAAGTAAAATAGGAGTTGTGACTAGAAACTAACTCTAGACTGACTGGGAGTTTGGTCGAGTTAACATGGAGATCAAGGAGATTGATAAAAACAAGACTAAGAGTGAACTAGGAAATCAAGGAATTACAGTCAATAAGAAATAAAATAAATGTAACCAAAACCAAGGAAAACACTTGTAAATTGAATTCTAGGGTAAAAAATTAAATTTTTTTGCATAGGTGGTGAAATTGATACCTTATTTAGTTGGAAAAAATGGAACCACTTTAGAAGTTTTAAAAATTATAGTTGTGGCTTACCGAACCATCGTAGTGATTCAAAAACCTACCACCATGGTGGTTTCACCAAAAAGGCTAAATTTTTAAAATTTAAATCAAAATAAATTAAAAAATATATGAG
>JARHVA010002902.1:902500-915000 GCA_037957365.1 Torreya grandis
TGTTCAACATGTTGTATGCCTACTAATAGGAAGTAAACTATATAAATATATCAGTTATATTAATATTAACCAAATATCATATTGATGGTACTAAGTAAGTAGTGAGACACACTCCACTATATTACTAGCATCACCAATACCAGATGAAGGTAATTCAATCAAGTGGTGTGTATGAATTTGACCAATCCTAGAGATTAATAACTATTGAAAACTTTAAAAAAAAATGTTTAAGTAGATAATGTCATTTCATATGTATTATTTAAAATTTTATATTATATCATGTTAGAACATATTTTCTTTATGATACACATCATGTATTAAAAATCTTATAGGACACGGGTACTAGCTTATCTCTCTATATTCTTGCACCGTCACTTACTACCACTCCATGAAAGGAGGGAGATTTACTAATTAATGGATTGTGTGGGAGATTTATGGTCTATATTTAGTATTTAAAATCACTCAGATGATGCTTCCCTCCCCATAATAGTACTTATTGGAGACTACAGTTGAGATTACCATAGATACTAGAGTTCAAGTAACTCATGCTCAATGGAGCCTTGTATCTTGTATATTATATTGAGACATTATTTAAGATGAAATATAATTATTTACTCATTTTAAATTAATAATAGTGGTTGTATATTTATAAAATCCATGAATAGAAAATTTTTAATTGCTTTCCTTATTCAATTATGTTTTATTTCAAATGATGTTAGTAATCAATAAAAATAGATGTTACATTATTATTTTATAGTTAACATACTTGGAGGGTTATATTTGAATCACTAATTATATTCTCATGGTGAAATATAATGAAATAATAAATTGATTAAATTTTTTTCAAGTCATTCTAAGTCAATCCTAGTGAGGATGTTACATCTGGTATCAAAGCTATGGCTTGAAATCTAGGACTTAATGAGTCCACTAATTTTTTGTATCCTTATATTTAATATAAAGGATAATGGTTTGAGATAGATTATCTAATGAGGATCCTTCAAATTTCAATGATAATAAACTACCATTTGATCCTAATCAATATGTTGTTGAACAAGCAACAAAGCTAGATTAGATTCTTGTAGCCATGAATGAAACTAGGGACCAAATTTTAGCTCTATAATAGGAAATGCATGGCTATGAAAAAATAAACTAAGATGTACCTGAAGACTATATTTATAAGTATGAAATCTCTTGGGATGTGAGAGTATAGGTATCTATATAATTGGCTAGAGATATGAAGAAGGTGGATCTCCCTTCGTTAGTTAAAACTAATTTGGGTGACAAAGAAAAAACATGGCTAATTGAGATGGAGAAGTATGTTGAGATAGAAAACTAATATGAGGTCACTAAAGTAGTTTGTCAAGCTTACTATTTGGCTAGTGAACTAACTACATGGTAGGCCAACAAGAAGATGGAAATGAATCTTAACTCAACCACCACTACATGGGAGAAGTTTGTGACACTATTAAAATTATGGTGGTTTCCATAGTTATACTTTGATTAAAAGCTTATAGATTTCCAAAATCTAAATCAAGGAGATTTATTGGTAAATGACTACTAGGAATAGTTCACCAAACTTTTGAAGTATATACCTCAGTATCAAGTTGATTAAAGGTTTAAAACTAGGAGGTTTATCATGGGATTAAAACCCTAGATTCATAAAGAGGTGGATGTTCATGGACCATCTACCATGGACCATGTCTTTAAGAAGGCAGTAAAACATGAATAGATGTTGAAATCCCTTACTCAGGTCAGGGACAAGTTTAAGAAAAATTTGGAAGTTATAAAACAATTTTTAAAAATAAGAACTAGAAATAAAGGGGTGGAGACTCCAAGAGTCAGTTTAAAAATTATAATGCTAGATTCAATAGTGGTTCAAGTAAAAAGAAACTGGGCAATGGATTGAAAGGTGGTTTCAAGGGAAACCAATAGTCTGATAATAAAGGACCACCTAGAGGTTGTTTCATTTATAGAGGTGACAATTATGCTTGTTAATGTACCCAAGATAATATGAAGAGCAAAGGTTATAATCCTCATTAGGGAACTTTTTAGCAATGTATACATGTGGTAGTTGATAATCAACAAGCTAAATTCTAAGCTTCACTCATAGAAATATCAAGTATTTTATTTGAGCATCAAGTTTACATTTTAATAGATACATGGGATAAAAAATGTTTTATACCTCCTATAATTCTAAATATTTTATCTATAAAAGATAGGGTAATGGCAAATGCATGGTCAGTGCAATATGGGAATGATACAAAAGTCAAAGTTGACAAGTGTTCAGTTGAACTAGAGATTAGGTTGCCCAAATTCAAAATAGTAGTGGATATTTATGTAGCACCACTAGTTTCATATGATGTGATCCTAGGAACCAACTAGATTATGAAGCATAAGGCCAAAGTTGACTTCTATCTAAATAAAGTTGAGTGTCTAAATGATTTTTTATATTTGACACAAATTTAGGGTGAGAAAAGAGAGTTGAGGCTTACACAAATTTATGCAATGTAGCTCAAGAAGGCTCAAGGAAAAATATTCCAATAATTTTTCATCAAGATAATTGAAATAAAGTAATCTAAGGAACAATCCCTTGAATATTATCCATTCCTTAATAATTTTCATGATGGTTTTCCAAATAAATTTTTAAGATTGCATCTGAAATGAGAGTTTAATTTCTCTATCAATACCATACCTAGATCAGAACCACAGTCTAAAGCACCATATAGGATGACAACCATTGAATTAGTTGAATTGAAGGCTCAACTCTAGGAATTGTTATCAAAGGGGTTGATTAGGCTAAGTGTGTCACCATAGGGTGAACCAATTATTTTCAAAAATAATAAGGATGGTACTCTTGGACTTTGAATAGATTATATAATGTTGCATAAGGCATTTATCAAAAATACGTATTTGCTACCTCATATAGATGACTTTTTTTATCAAATATGAGGGGAAATGGTATTTTATAAGATTTATCTTAGTTCAAGATATCATCAACTATGGATAAAGGATGAGGATATACCAAAGATAGTATTTAGAAATCATTATGGGCACTATGAGGTCATAGTGTTACCATTTGGATTGATAAATGCTCTAATAATATTTATGAATCCCATGAATAGTGTGTTTAGAGATTATTTAGATCATTTTGTTTTGGTATTTATTGATGACAGTTTGATATACTCTAAGAATGAAGATGGTCATCATTAACATATGGAACTAATTTTTTAATGGTTGCAAAATTACAAGTTATATGACAAGTTGTCCAAGTGTGCATTTTTCCAAAAGAGAGTATAGTATATAGGACATATTATCTCTTCAGATGGTATTTTAGTAGATTTGACCAAGATAAGAGCCATTACAGAGTGGAAAACACCAAATAATGTCCATGAGGTAAGAATTTTCATGAGATTAGAGGGATATTACAAGAAGTTCATTCTAAATTTTTTATAAGATAAATAATCCAATTACCTCTCTGTAGCATAAGAACCAAAGTTTTATCTAGTTAGATATGTGTGAAGAAGATTTTAAAGAATTAAAAAGAAGGCTTACTTTAGCACCAGTGTTAAAAGTTTTTGACCCCAATGGTTAATTTTCAATGATCACAAATGCATTTGGGGATGGACTAGGAGGAGTCCTTGTGTAGGATGGTGTAGTGGTAACCTATGAATCAAGGAAGATAAAGCCTAATAAGGTGAAATATGCCCCTCATGACCTATAAATTATATCAATTGTACATGATTTGCAATTTTAGAGGCATTATTTATTGGGAAAATTATTTGAGCTCAAGATTGATAACTTGGGACTCAAGTACATCTCCACCCAACCAAATTTGAATACTCATTAGAGACACTAGTTAGTTCTATTGTTTGATTATGATTTCAATATCATCTATATCAAAGGTAAGGAAAATAGAGTATATGGTGCCCTAAGTCATATGAGGTACATACAATCTATGTTTACTATTAGGATTACTTTCAAAGATTGAGTGATCTAATTATCACTAGGAGATGAATTATATGATCAAGTCAAGAAATCATTATCTATGAATGATCAAAATCCTAAGTATAAATGATATATAATAGATAATGATATTTTATGATAAAATGGAAGGATGTATGTACTAAATAGGGATAATTTAAAGAGCATAGTAATAAAGTAGCTACATAATGCCAAATATTTAGGACATCCATGAGTAACCAATCTCATGGTAGAGCTTAGACCACTTTATTTCTAGAAGGGAATCAAGAAAGATGCATTAGACTTTATGTCATGTTGTCTAGAATGTCAGTGACTGAAAACTGAAAATGTGTATTTGGTGAGATTTTTATATCCATATGACATACCAAAATGGAACTAGTAGGTGAACACTATTGAATTTGTCCAAGGTTTACTATTGTCATCAAATAGGTATGACATGATCTTGGTAGTAGTTGAAAAATTAACCAAGGTAGCTCATTTTATACTAGTAAATTTGACAGATGATGTAACTAATCTTGTGAATAAATTCATAAAGGAAATGTATTAGTTGCATGGATTTATAGAAATTATCATTTTGGATCATGATCATAATATGACTTATAGATTTTGGGTAACTCTAAATTCAACTTAGGGTATGTAATTAAACTTTAGCACTGCATACCAGCTAGAGACTGATGGTCAGACTGAGTAAGCTAATCAAGTATTAGAGGATCTCCTTCATATGTATTGCATTTATCAAAAATACAAGTGGGAAGAATATATTCCATTGGTTGAGTTTTCTTACAATAAATCATACCAATCAACTTTGAAGATGGAACTATTTGAAGCATTATATGTAAAAAGGTGTAGGACACTAATTAGTTGGAATAGGGTAGTCTTTAGACCTAAGATGCTTTCAAAAATTGAAGATCAAATCAGATCAATTAGGAATAGATTAGAAAATGCCAATGATATGAAAAAGAGATATGATGATTTAAAGAGAATAGCTTGGTAGTTTTTAGTAGGTGATAAAGCATTCTTGTAGGCTAAGCCATAGAAGATCTCGATTAAATTTAGGAAGTCAAAAAAAGTTTCATCAAGATATGTGGTACCCTTAGAGGTTTTGGAAGTGGTAAATTCTATAGCATATATGATTGCATTTCCACCATCCCTAAATCTATTTCATAATGTATTCCATGTGTCTTATCTTAAAATGTATATAGTTGATCCTTGATATGTGTTGGATTGGAATGTTTTATAGGTTCTAGATCTCAGGTTAGTCATGGTAGAACTAATCAAAGTAATTGAAAATCTCAAACTTCATCTACATAATAGAGAAGTTTTATGGTAAAAGTTCTTATTGTACCAATAATCTAAAGATAGTGATACTTGGGAGGAATATGATGAGTTCTACAACTAATTTTCACATTTCTTTTCTTGATTTATTACTTCATACTATGTTACTTTTCTACTAAATAATATTTCAATTCATAGCTAATGTTTGAATAAGTGTCATTAAGATGATGACCATAGTTATGGGGGGAGGATGTTACATCCTAATTTATCCCTAAGAAAATTTAACTAATTATTCATGGACTAATATGATTGGTAGATTGATTTTTTATTATTAACTAAGTTGTATATCATATGTTTTAGATTAAGGTAAAAACAGGTTTTGAAGGAACCCCAAAACCCTGATACAAGGATAGAAAGATGAAGCATTAACGACCACAGGCAAAACCTAAAATCTAGTACAGATAAGTTAAAAAAATAGGTTTTATATGGACTTGAAACCACTTGAAAGACTATAAGTCAAAACCCAAGTTTTACATAGACCTGGCTACACCATAGTCAAAAGATTACAAAAAACCAGGAAACAAGACCAGATAACACAACCAACTAGAAGAACCAGACTATTCTTCCAGTTCCAAAATCATTTTCACTACTTCCTTACCTTCCACAATAGTATCTTGAATGGTAGTATCCACCGACATGGCTCCCTCTTGCATAGCTTTCTTTCTTGAGCTCTGTCTCGTCCTTTTGCTTGGCCCCTCTAGGGATTTGATCTCCTCATTAGCTCTTTTTCCAATATTAACAGCTACAACACATATGTTAGATGTAACTTCCTCCATTTTCATTCTGCTCTCCTTGATGAGTTCCCTTAGGTTGTTCTCATAGTCTTTGAGCTTGATGGGAATATCTCTCATCTATTTTTCCATGTTATTGATTTTGTTCCAAACTGCCTTCTGGTTGTCTTCCATAATTTCCATTTTTCTTTTGAGATCCATTATCTCCTTAAACATCCATGAATCAAGTTGGAGGATAGCCTCTGCTTTGCAATTAACCCATCTCGTACGTGTGTGCCTTCCATCATTTTGCCTTTTATCACTCCACTCTTCTGTGTTCTTATTAGGACTGTTCTCGCCTTTTTCAAAGTGATCCTCTCTTCCCCTTGGATTATGTTCCTTCATTTTAGCTTGAACTTCCAGGTCCATTTCTTGGTTGTCAGCCTGAACTATGTCTTCCCTCTCATTTAGTGAAACATGGTCCTCAATAGGGTCATCTAGGACTTTATCATCCTCAAACACTTGCTGGTTTTCCTCAGAGTCATCTTCACTATTTTTAGACTCCTCCTCTATGTTGACTCCTTCTTTCTCATTCTTATCTTGAACTTCTTCTTCCTCATTAGAACCTGTATTCCTGCTTTCTGTTCCTCCCTCTTCCTCCAAGCTTTCCTCCCCAGACTTATCAGTTCTCTCCCACTCTGTGTCCTCGTCAACATTCTGATTCTTGACATTAGGGGGCTTGATTTTGATTTTATCTTTCCCTTTAACAATTTCACTCTTATTACTCCATGAATCCTTGTTTTTCCCTAGATAAGGGTTCTTAATCATGGCCTTATTCTTCCAATAGCCTGCAATTATCAAAATTAATCCTTCATGCAGAATAAGACGCGTTTCCTTCTTCCTGTGAGCAAATAAACTTTGGACCAAAGAGAAACGTAGATAAAAGGGAAAGGAAATTCTTACTTTGTGTTTGAAATGATTTAGGAATACAAAGTGGAATTTTTGGACTCTCTTTCTTCTTCCATCGAGGATGAAGTACTCCCAAATATAGCATAAGACATCCCTCTATATACCCTTAATCTATTCCAGTTCATAGAAATCCCCATTCTTTACTAGCTTCTGCTCTTCCATGTCCATCTTAGGGAATTTGCAAAAGGCCTCATTTGAAATGCTAGTCTACTTGGAGAATTTTATTCCTTCAGTAGGCAACCCCATAACCTTTGCTATAAAATTCTCTGTTAGATTCATTAAGATGCCATGCAGAGTGATCCTATCATCAATCCAGTTTTTGAAAAAAGCCATTGTAATATGAGGATTTGAACCATGGAGCCTTTCCATATAGTTCACAACCTTCCCTCTCTGTAGGATTCTCCAGACATCTTGTTTTTCTCTCCACTCTTCGCAATTTTTGGGTTCCTGCTTCCTTGGTTATCCTTTCCTTATGTGAGCCATGTAGATTTCCTTTGATACCCAATCACTGTAAACTATACAATGATCCCACTTGCTACCAATTTGGTTCAAATCTCATCTTTTTTTAGGCACGTTTAGGATCCGCTTCTCATTCTCGAGGGCCTTCCTTTTTAATTATTGTAAACCTTTCCCCATGAAGCCACTCCTCCAACTCATTAGTTTTCTATTACAAGCTAATCTTTCCCTCCTTTGCATGAGTTACGTCATGATGAATGAGCGCTCTAAGATCCATATTATTTTCTAATGTTTCTTGCCACCTCACTTTGTGTCTTATTTAGACTGCATAATTTGCTAACCAATCTGCAACTCCGTTGGCTTCACGGTAGGTGTGGGTAATTGTTGCTTTTTCAAAAATTTTGATTAAAGTTTTCATCTCCATCACCATAGCCTCTATAGTCCATGACATAGAATTTTTATTATTTAGAATATTTATGATATTCAATGAGTCCCCTTCCAGCCATAATTTAGAATATCTTGAATCCACAGCTAGTTTGATGGTTTGAAGGGCAGCAAAAGATTCGGCAATATGACAGTTTGATTTTTCAATGGGGATTGCAACAGCATCGATTACATTTCTCGTATGGTTTCTCAAGACTCCTCCGCAACCTGCATTCCCCGGATTCCCTTTAGCAGTTGTATATCATATGTTATTATGGGATAATTTTATGTTGTTTTGATTACATGATTGTATTGCTATGAGTTATTTTTATGGTATATTATTTACATTATGATCATGTTGATTTTTTATTATAATAATATTTTATGATATATATCACAATTTTACTGACTAAGTACCTTCTTCTCATGAGTTAGATGTAAAATAGTTTCATCCCTCAGAGCATGCTAGAGGGAGAGGATCATCAGAGAAGGTTGCATAGATGGAGGTGTTGGGGGATGATAGAGGAATGGATAGAACCCATACACACACCAGATTATATATCACATATTATATGCATAGTTTGAATTATTAGCATTAGTATTTTTTTGATGTTGTCTGCATTTATATAATTGTTTATGCATGTTAGTTATATGTTAGCTTAGTTTAATGCTTATGTAGAATTAATATTGTATGATTGCATTATGGTTATTATAAGTAGATTTATATATATAATTTTTCTGTGTTTATGTCATGTTATTATATTCATGATTATTAAATTTTTTTTGAGAATGTAAATTTGTATCAATAGTATCTGGGTACTATCGTACATAGACTAACCATCATGTATTTGTAATGTTTAGAACATTAACTAGTTATCTTTATGGTATTTGGGAATATCATTATATGGATTAAACACTTTACATATATATAAAAGAAAAGACATAGATAATATATATAACGTAGTACTAGAAACAATTACATTGTTATAATAACCATTATATTTCAATATAATAGTTGTTGATTTACCATTTTATATTAAAATAATATCAACTTACATGATTCATATTGTTATTATTTATCTATACTATGTAACAATATTATGTTGTTATCCTAAGTTAACTTAGAAATGAAACCTAGTTAAATATTATAATGATTGGACTAGGGTGAGGATTCATAGTGTTAGTTATGATTGAGAATTTATGATAATAGTGGACTTTAGTGAAGTTGATATTTGGCCTTGTGATGTCTAGAAGAGTCATGCATGATTTAAGGATTAAAATGAATAAAACAAAGATTAAAATATGCTTAGGTCAAAATAGATTAAAGTAAAAAGCTTAGTGCTAATGACACTTTTAGTGTAAATAGAACTATGAGTTTTTGCATTGGATGAAAAAAGAAATAAATTTGATGGAAGAAGGACAAGAGGTGAATTTAAGAATAAAATTAGAAAAAAAAATTGGATAAGAGGAGTAGTGCAAGAGGAGAAAGAGAGAGCAGGGTGAAGGGAGGAATATATTCTAGTTCATGTCATTTCAAATTGAAAGATTTTACAAGGTAGGCACTTTTGTTTAAATTTTGTGAAATTTAGAAAAAATATATGTATATTTAAATAAAATGTTATATAAGGACCTTTTATGTAATTAATTCACAAAACTTTGAGATCATCCAAGCATAGTTTACATATGCATGTTATAGTGAACTATGTGTATAATAAAATAGTAAAGTGTGTATTATCAATCAATATATGAGTGTAAAATAAGAATAAAGAGGTCCATGGTCTTAAAAACTACTAACATATACCTATATGTATGATGTGGTTTTATTCTACAAACCTTTTTTATTAATGTATGTAAGGATTGAGTATATATTTATTGTTCCAAATTTTGAGACTATACATGTGTGAATAAATGAGAATGGATTGTGTGCTATGGAAATCTAAAAATAATGAAGACATATAGGTATGAATTGAGTGTATTCAAAGTCTTAGTGATTCAAGGGAAAAAAAGGAATCAATGTATAAATCATGTATTCATTGTGTTGAATTACATTTAAACATTGAACCATGTGTATTATCAATCAAAACCATAACTAAAAACATAGTATTTTAGGTACTCACATATCTACTATTTTATGGTTTTGGAAATAACTTTATGTATATCTATGTATAATCTTTAGCATTTTGAATATGTATATCAATTGGACTATTTGAACTATGTATGTGAATTGATACCATGACTTAAATGAATGAATGAATATATATATATATATATATATATATATATATATATATATATATATATATATATATATATATATGAACATTCTATATTTCAATTCCTAGAAGTGTGTTATGAAATTATATAGATTGTTCACCTTTATCATTGAAATTGATTATATATAGGTCTGAATTCTATAAGCCATGATCTTATTATTTCAATAATCTAAGTCTAATCCTAAGTTTGGTAAGATAATTATAAGTTTGACAAGCTAAGTCTAAATCAATTAGTTAATAAATAGAGGTATTCATTAGCATATACTAGTAGTGGGTATTAGTATCGATTTGGTAACTATTTACTAGGATCTTACAAATGGATTATATAGATAATATGACATATAATTATCTATTGGTTTAAATAATTGGTTTAACACTTATGATAGATATTGAACTAAGCTTAGGAAGACTAAATAGTTAAATAGACTGTGTGACTACTTGTATGTTAAATTATATGTCGATTTGACTTAAGAAGAGAAGAATATGGATATAAATAGTTTACTAACTATAACACTTTGTTCATTAATAGTTTAGGAATATTAATATCTTATATTAAATTATCAATGTATTTTGTTAATAGGTAAGGTATAATAGTTGTTGAAGCCATATGAAGTCCTTGATTAGAACTATAGATGATTGTTGACATTTATATATAGTATTTATATATTGTTGACTACTTATATGTGATATATATTATGCATATAGTTAATATGTACAAGTGAATATATAGGAAATATATCTATATGAAGACTTAGGTATTCATATAAAAATATAACATATATTGGTGTATTAGGTCATGTGTCTATATCTATAGTTTTATTGACCATTAAAAATAAGTCATAGGATATTTACGGATAGGAAGATATAAATATATGTATATATTATCCTAAAAACATAGTGAGACACATAAATGAAAGATTTTGTTCATGTTAGATATAACTTGGTTTATGAGCTATTTGATTCTCTAAAAATATTATGACTAGTTTTTTGTAATTGAGTAGTTGTAAACATGAACAATGGACTATTATATTATTTTTCATCATAGAATGTATTATATTTGAATCTAATTAGAATAATTAGAAATATGAAGTCTAAATATATATTATACCTAGTTGGTATAAAGTTTACTTGTTATTCTTATTATTTATGTGATAAATAATATAGTGGAGATTCATTCTTACATTTGGTGGACTAAATGTATGCATTTTTATTAGTCCTATGTTTAGCATGTTTTATGCCTACTAATAGTAAGTAAATTATATGAATCTATTTATTATATTTATATTAAAAAATATCATATTATTAGTACTAAGTAAGTAGTGAGACAGATTTCACTAGATTACTAGCATCACCAATGCTAGATGAAGGTAATATGATCAAGTGGTGTGTATGAATTTGACTGAACTTATAGATTAATAGCTATTTAATACTTTCAGCAAAGTAATGTCTTTTTAGACATTATTATTTCATATGTACGATTTACATGTTTGTGTGATATCATGTTAGAACATATTTTCTTTATAGTACACATCATGTATTAGAAATCTTATAGCACATAGGTACTAGCTTGTCTCTCTATATTTCCACTCTATCACTATCTACCCATACATGAAGGGAGGGTCATTTTATAATTGGGGGATTTTGTGGGGGATCGATGGTCCATGGTTGATGTGGAAAATCACTTAGATGATGCTTTCCCTCCATATAATAGTACTTATTGGAGACTACACTTAAGATTACCATAGATACTAGAGTTTAGGGAACTCATGATCCATAGAGACTTGTATCTTGTGTATTATATTGAATTTATTATTACTGAGACATTATTTATGATAAAATTTAATTATTTACTCATTATACATTAATATTAGTGGATATATGTTCATACCAACCATGGCTCAAATATTTTGAATTACTTTCCTTATTCAGTTATGTTTTATTTTATATGATACTCATGATCAATAAATGGTAGATGTTACATGCTTGTTTTATAGTTAATATACTTATAATGTTATACTTGAATCACTAATTATATTCTTAAGGTGAAATCTAATGAAAGAATGCATTGATTAAATATAATTTTATTTCATGTTATTCTAAGTAAATCCTATTGGGGATGTTACAAAAAATATACCAATGATAGTATGAGTAGCATATGCACATGTAAATTCTAAGAAATTTTATGTTTTTGCCTTAATCTTGAAAAAAATCTTAAAAACTTGTTTATATCCATTTAGATTTGAAATTAAGTGCATGGTTGGTTTCAAGGGGAAGGGCAGGCTAGGATTTTTTTGAATTTTGTGTATTGGATAAATTTTTATTAGTTGAGGAGGTTTTAGGTTTGATCATGGAT
>JARHVA010002902.1:920000-1177500 GCA_037957365.1 Torreya grandis
CCCCTAATTGTGTGGGACATTCAAAGATGATTTTATGGTATTCATAATAGTTATCATAAGGCATGATAATTATTGTTTTTGTTGTTGTATTTAGGAAATGGAAATAAATAAATTCTAAGAACTTTATGATAAATTTTGTATGGTCCTCTAATTCTCCATGAGAGAGAGAGAGAGAAGATCCAATCTTGAGGATATTTGGGGTTGAGTTAGAACCAATGTTTCTTTTTACAATGTGATAATTCAAATTTCAAGTTCCTTTTTCAAGAGTAGGTTTGGCATGGGGTAGGTAAATGGTTTATTTATAGAATATAAAATATAAACTACAATTTTCCCCTTAATTTTTAGGTGTTGATTGATTTTTTTAGGAATTATATCACTAGGTTATTTAGGAGGTTTATCTCCATGACCCAATACTTTTAGTATTCTGACATGGTGGACTTCAAAAACAAAGTTGAGATCATCTCATTCAAGAGGCCTCCTAATAATATATGGATCAAATGGGATCTTGATAAGATCATTATTTTATAGGATAGTAATGATTTTAACCATTGACTTGGTTGAGATAGTTGACATTGTCATGGTCATTTTTTCACTCAAATTTTCTATTGTCTTGAACCCCTTTTCATCAAGTTTTTAATTTGGTTGGGTTTTTTGGTTTTTAGAATATGAATTTAAGATGCACTTTATGGTTTCTATTTGTTCCTTATCTTTAGCTAAAGGTGTGGGATTCACCACAACATTTATAGGTATGTGAAAATTTATATGAATCCATAGTCTATTATTTAGGTTGGTTTGAATGATATTAAAGGGTTTATGATACACTTTAGCAATGAAAACCTTACCTAGATGAAGGAATAAAATATATTGGAAGTGTAAAAAGGATCACCTTCATCCTATAGATCCATGGTCTTCCTAGGATCATGTTAGTTCATATCTTTATTAATCACATAAAACTTTATTAACATGGTTTTGGGGCCCAAAGTTACTTTTAGAAAAATTGTCCCAATGGAAATGGACTTTATGTTATCATAGCCTCATAAGGTGTTTCAAATGGTGGATCACTTAATATCTCCATAGACAAGTTTCTAGTTAAACAAAAAGGGGACTACATTAATATCCACCCATAATAAACCATTGATCTCTTCATGTAATTGTTATAAATCCATACTTGTAGATCTAAGGATATATTACCCCTTTGTTCCATATCATCATCTTGGGTAAGAATCTTAAGGTCAAACCAATGTCTCTCAAGTTTTACCCTAATGGAAACATATCTAACTTAATGTGATAAATTTTGTATTGAGGTGGAGTCTTGATGCTGACCAAGTGGCTCAATTATAAGGAATAATTAAATGTCTAATGATGGCTAGTATAATTTAGAAGAAAGTCCATAGAATAAATGTGATTTTTTTTATAAGGTAAGGTGGCAAACCAAGGGCCGAACCCTTCACAGAGAAAAAAAGACAAGAAGGCAATCAAACAAAATATGCCTTCAGAGAGATGATGGCACTAGCCGAGAAACAACAAAACACAAGAAACAAAAAGACTAGAGTCAGAGAGGACTCTCCTTACATAACCATTGAATTGAGAAGATCATTAAGTTTCTTAGTATTCTCCATGTTTCTAGCATGCCCAGTATTACCCACCTTTTTTAGCATAGACATGTTCAGGATAATTGTATTTCAGAGTCCCTTGGTGAAATTCTACTCTAGCCTCTGAATACGATCCTTCAGGGCCCCAATTTCAGATTTCCAATTAGTCTCATTCTCTATTTCATCACAAACTTCCTCAACATACATTTTCCCCTTATTGTCAGCAATGTCCATAGTGTTAGCACCATGCTCCTTAGTAACCTCAAAATCCCTAGTCTCCTGCTTCCCTCTAGTGTCCTAAAAAATTTCTTGGATTTTCAGCTCCTTAGACTCTTCCTCCTAGGTTGCTTCCTCTGAAGCACTATCTAAGTAATCAATTAGTCTGGCCTTTGGGGTGGGTATACCAAAAATCTACCCTGACCTTCAAACTCCAGAGGAGAATCCTTCCTTATTAATTTTGGAAGACTTATAAGATTTACCACCTTGGCCCCACGTGGCCCTACCAAGATTTTTGTGGGTCCACTCCATGGTCTCTCTAATATTCTCTTCCTCCTTATCAACCTTTCTCTTCTTACCCTTCTTGCTCACAAAGGAGCCAGGGGTGTCAACAGGGGTCTCTTCTGGGGTGGAGAAAGAAACATCTTTTGTTTTGGTAGGAGTAGGGGAAAAATAAGACTCATCAATAGCATCGCTAGACACTAGATTGAAAGGAATGTCTCCACGATCAATTATGATAGTCTTGGATGGCTCAAGGGCTTGGTGAAAGTTGTATAAGTAGAAAATTAGGCCCTGGTGTAGGTGAATAGGGTTCATATCTAGCTTCTTAGCCAATTTATCTCTCACCATAAGGACAGAGTATTCTAAGAGGAGAGCATGTAAAAAGGGAAACTAATAATAACATTGTGCTTGAAGTGTTTTAACAGAGGGAGGTGGTAATTATAGAACCTATTAAATTGACCTTTGAGCATGAAGTACTTCATGAGAATAAATCACACTCTGTCCCATGCCTCTAGAAGTTTAGCATGCTCAAATCCTCCTTGATACAGGATGAGTTCTTCTCCCTCTCCCAGAAATAGTTTTTGGCTTGCAAGATCCATAATTTTTTTTCCTTCAAAGTTTTATTCCCTACATGGCCATTCCCATGGCCATAATAATCACCTTTTCAAATATTTCAAAATTGATTCCACCCACCGTGACCCACCTATTTAACCAAGATCTCACAAACTACTCGAACAAGTTTTCGTTGAACCCATTAAGCCTTTCTAGATATGGGCTAATTCCCCCTTCTTTACAATAATGCCAAACCAGTAGATTATATTTGAATTTGTAGTAGGAGACTGGTTCTGTTCGAATATAGTATCCTCCCATTTTGTATTTGTAGACCCAAACCATGGAGTTCCTAAATTTAGCATTCCACTTTGAAATGGTTGCTAACCCTTGTTTTCATTTATGCATGATGATGATGTGATGGCTCATTATTTGAAATACCCTACAGAGATGACGTTGTCTACTCCCATGCTTGGAAATTATTCCCCATTGATTTTCATAATGAGACCCACTCGCCTCAACCTCATGATACAATGAATCATGAATGATTGTCAAACAAATAACAAAGTTATAAAGTTCTAAAATCCATGATGGCCCTCTCCAAATGGACTTCCTCCAAGAGCTATCCTTGTCATAAATGCACCTCATCCTTGACAAGTCATCTCCTTTTGAATAATATCCCTAATGTTTAAGGGAATATGAACACCTTGTCGCCACACCCTCCAACCTAAAAATTGCTGACCAAGATTGGCACAAGCATCAGCAACCCTATTTCCCTCTCTATAAATATGGGAAATCTCTACTCTGGAGAACTTTTGTAAAATAAATTTAATATCTATAATGATGTCTTTTAGCTTAATTCCCACATTTTATGCTTTATTAACTACATCTATGACCATTTTAGAGTCTCCTTATATACTCAAGTTCCTTATTCCTAATGATATAGCCAACTTTAACCCCCATAGTAGAGCCATTGCTTCAGCATAGTTATTGCTCTAGCATCCTATTCCACTAGCATAGACAATAGTCATCCATCCTTTATAATTCCTTATAATTCCTCCACTAACTTTACCATCTGACTTGGATGCCCCATCAAAGTTGAGTTTCATCTAGTTAGGCTTTGGGGGGAATCCATTTAGTATTTAGTCTCTATAGAATTTTGGAGTTATTATACCTAGGGATCTAATTTAAAACCTTCCATTTGGATGTAATTTGGTTTTCAATTTGAGATAGGGGTTTCTCCATAGGACAAATATGAGCTATTGTGACACTTTCCATAATGGTCTTAACAAAGGAGTGAAACACCTGAGATGCATTTCTAGCAGTGTCCCTAAATTTTTTTTGGTTGCACTCTTTCTATAAAATACAGCTCAAACATGGTATAGTTTGCTTCCATAATTCCATAAGCCAAGGTTGTGTGAAGGTTGGATTATAGCTAAGGATTAATTCTTTAAGGTCAAAATTATAGACCCATTCAAACCAAAGTTATTAAGTATTGTGCCCCATAATTCCCGAGAAAAATCACAGTGTATGAAGAGGTGTGAAACTAATTCCTCTTTTGAACCACACAAAAAACATCTGTTAACCAGGGTAAACCCTCTCTTTTGAAGGTTATCCTATGTTAGGATTTTGTTATGAGCAGTAACCCACTAGAACATGTTAATTTTTTGAATAAGTTTATAATTCCAAACCTTTTTTCATACATCTTTATTCTAAGCTTCAAGAATGAGTAGATGGTAAGCAGATTTGATAGAGAATGATCCATTCTTATTTGGCCACCAGTACTATTCATCTTCATGGGGGAAGAGAGGGATTCTAATCTCCTAAACGCTCTATTAGATTTCTTGCACTCTAGGGAAAAGCTTAGGCCAGTGATCACAACAGTCTAATAGATTTTTCTAGCTCTGAATCCCATTGTTATTTTCCATTAATCACTAACTCTATCTCCAAAAAACTGAGTATCCAAGTCAACAATATCTCCATAGTTTCCTTGTGTGATGATATCCTTGTCCTTTAACTAGATATTATACCATAATTTAATATGCTAGCCATTTCCAAGTTTCCATCTAATTACCTATTTAAGAAGCCTTTTGAGTTTTAGCATTTTATTCCATATCACAGATCCCTGGGGTAATCCCATCTATTGAATAAAGTTGGAGTCATCAATAATATGCATGTATTTGGCATACATTATTTCCCCCTAATCATTATTTTTATGGATCAAGTTCCAACTAATTTTTGAGAGAAGGGCTATGTTCATGTACCTGATAGACCTAATATTAAGTCCACCATGAGATTTTGGATAACACACTTTTTCCCATCTAACTAAAGACATTCTCTATTTGTCTCCCACTCCTGTCCATAAAAATTTTCTTTAGATCTATTCTAGTTTATTAGCAAAATATGTAGGAATTTTAAAAAGAGACAAGAAGTATGTAGGAATACCTTGCAATGAAGCCTGAAGAAGTTGTAGTTTACCAACACTGTTGAGGATTTTCCCTTTCCAACCAAGAAGCTTCCTCTATGTTCTTTCCACAATTCCATTCCAAAAACTAGGAGATTCCTCTTTGACTGTGAGTGGGAGACGTAGGTAGGTAGCTGGTAGAGAAGCTTCAACACATTCTAATATATCAATGATTATATGTCTAAGGTCACTAGGAGTGTTGAAGAAATGCACGTTGTTTTTTTGGAAATTTATCCTTTGTCCAGACTCTATGGCATAATTATTTAAGATATTCTTCCATCATCTAGATTCAATCACTGATGAGATGCCAAAGAAGATGGTATCATCCACAAACTACTGCACCACCATAGGATGAAGGGTGGAGGCAAGTTTGATGCCCACTAGCTTTTTTGAGGCTATATCTGCTTATATGTATCTTCCCAGTGCCTCTGCCATAATGATGAATAAGTATGGGGAGAGAGGGTCCCCTTGATGAATTCCTCTCAAAGATGAGAAAAACCCTTTAGGTACACCATTTACCAGCACCAAGAATTTTGTAGAAGAGATAGTGTTCCATATCAACCGAGACATTTTATCATTAAACCTAAATTTTCTGATCACTTGGAATAGAAAAGTCCATGAGACTCTATCATATGCTTTAGAAATATTTATCTTAAGATCCATACTAGGGATTCTACTATTATCCATGGAGTGAATAGTCTCATGTGTGGTGATCACAACATCAATAATCTGCCTACCTAAGATGAAACCTTTTTGTGTAGGAGAAATAATTTTGTCTAGTAAAGGTTGAATCCTCATAACCAACACTTCAGTACATAACTTATAAATAGTGTTGCATAGACTAATGGGCCTAAAATTAGTAAGGTTTATAGGTTATATTTTTTAGGAACAAGTACTATGAAGGTATTATTAGCTTGTTTTAAAAGTTTACCTGATCTAAAAAAATCATGAACAACAGTCATAAGATCTGTTCCTACTATCTCCCAATATTCTTGAAAGAATATAAGAGGAAAGCCATTAGGACTTAGGGCTTTTAATGCACCCATGGAGAATAAAATAGCATGGACTTATTCCTTAGATATAAGCTTTAACATCTCTAAATTATCTTCTTCTATTATCAAATAGTGGATTTTATCAATGAATTGGTTCATAGGTCTATCATTTCCATCATCATTATTTTCTTTAGTGAGTAAATTCTAAAATAAAGCCTTAGCTTGTTCCCCTATCTCATTATCCTCGATTATAATGTCACCATTATGCATAACTAGCTTAGTTATTGAGTTGGCCTTCCTATGTTTCATGGTGGAGAGATGAAAGAAGGTAGTGTTCCTATCACCCTCTTTAAGCCACTGAACATGAGGTTTTTATTTCCCAAATACCTCTTCTCTTTCCATAAGATTCTTCCATTCAGAAGATAGGACATTCTCTTCTTCTAAAGTGTCTTCAGAATCATCCCCTTGAGCCATCAGTTGTTGAATGTCTTTGAGCTTTCCCACTATATTTTTCTTCTACTGAAAGACCTGCCCAAAGTTGTATCTATTTCATCCATAAACTTCTTATTTAATATGTTGAAGTTTTTTTACTATTCTGAACATAGGAGTGCCTTGAATAAGAATTTTCCACCATTGGGCTACCATTTGTCTAAAGTCTTTGTGTTTGATCCACATAGCTTCAAAATAGAATGAGGAAGGTCCAAATTGTCCCTATTCTCTCCAACTGAGGAAGATTAGGCAATGGTCAGACATGGTTCTAGGAAAAGCTTGCACATGTATATTATGATAATCTTTCTAGTTACTTGAGATAAGAAATTTGTCTAACTTAACTTGAATCATTTGATCTCCTCTTCTTCTATTGGACCAGGTAAAATTTTGGTTTTGTAGTTCTATATCCAATAATCCCTAATCATTGATAAATTTGGCAAAGTCAAACATGATGTCTGAGTAATCCATAATCCCACCCTATTTTTGAGAAGGGTATAGAGGAGTGTTAAAATCTCTAGCTAACATCCATCTAGTGTTCTGGGGATTATTCTTGAAACTACTCAAGTCTATCCATAAATTCTGCCTCAAAACTCTATTATTCAGTCCATAGACATTGATCAATGACCAGTTCAAACATTTCAAAGAGAAATTGATAATTAGGAAGTACTTGTTATAAGCCATAAGAGATCCCTAGATTTTAGCACTATTCCTCATAGTTATAATCACCCCTGAAGCCCCTTTAGTTGGACTAATGGAAAAAGTCACCTTAGGCCATATGTAGTTAGCAATTTTCCTAAAACTCTCCTCATTCATCTTGACTTCTTGGAGAAATAAAATATCTAATTTATTATCTAAAATGCAATTTTTAACCTCAAACTATTTTGAGGGACTATTAAATCCCCTCAGGTTCCAAGATTATATTCTCATTTAGAGGGTTTGAGGGGTTGGGTCTCTAGTGTTTTCTATTTACCACTGGTAATCTCCCTACCAATCTCTCTTTATCTTGTTTCTCTTAGGGTTGGTCTCCCTTGTTTGGGATCAGTGCCAACATCTATAATTTTTTTACCTTTTTGGTTCTTTTTCTTTGGGGTAACCGATTCCTCCTGTTCATTACTACCATTTTGTCCTATTTCACCTATTGCTAAATAATTTCCTACTTGGTCTTTGACTTTCAGAGCATGGAAAATGTTTGTGTTTAACTGTAAGTCTACTTCTCCTTTAGTAGGATATATTTCTAGAATTACTTTTTCCTGTCCATCTCTTGAAACTTTGTCTTCTGCATTATCTTCCTCTATCATATGGGTACCTATTTCGCCTTCCTCAAGCATATTAGTCTATTTGTCTAGAGGGTTGGTTGTGTCTAATATGGCCTTCTGAATATCATTCGATACTATATTTTCCTTTAGGATAGATTTTCCCCCACTACCAGTGATATCCTCTTTACCCATCTCCTCCTCTACCTTTTCTATATTGTCAGGGTTTTTTGCATTATTCCCCATTCCCTGCTTGATATTCTTTATGTGGTTGAGAGACTGATCCTCCCCTTCAACCTAGGAATCATCTTTCCATCCCATTTGCTTCACTTTGCATTATGTCATTAAATGTCCCTTTCTCTTACATATTTGACAAAAAGTGGTAGCATTTTCATATGTGATCAGCTAAGTCCAAGTCCCATATTTAGTGTTTAGCTCTATGGACGTAGGGAGAATCTTATTAATTTCAACATTGACACATAGTCTAGCATACACACATCTAGACTTTGTTTTGGTTATGTGATCTATAGTGACATATTGGCCAATAGATGTGAAGATTTTTTCATCCCAGAATTCTAATGGGAACTCTGACAGTCTTACCCAAGTAGGAACAGACTTATTAAGGTCTAAGTTAGGATCAAATCCTAGTTTCCATGAGCATAAGGCAAGAGAATGTGGGCCATATAGCCATGGTCCCTAGAAATAGTAGCTATCATGTCCTCCCTATTCATAAATCTAAAAAGGAATAGGCCTCTTTCCATGGTAGTAATCGATACACTAACCTTAACTTTCCACCTAGACAAAACCCATTTCCTAACCATTTCAATATTAGGATGAAATGAGAAAAACTTACCTACCAATGCAAGGTCCATGGATGCCATGATTTCCTCCACAAGATCATTTGGGATATTCAAGGTCATGCCCTCAGAGGTAATAGGGAGGCTCGACATGATTTTTGAGGGACACATCTTTTCACCTGTTAGTGCTTTCTTCCATCTGTTGGATGAAATATCCTCTATCAGATTTTTGATCAAGTCCCCAAAGGCACTGCCACTGGTAGTAGCCTACATTGGATCTGTGATCACTCTGATCACACTCAGGGGGCCCTACTAAGCAGGAAAAAACTAGTTTCAAATTTTTTTGCACATAAGGCTTCAAACATTTCTTTGTGATTTATTTTGTTATATATAAAACTAGCTCATATTTTCCTATGGGCATAGGATTAATCTTGGTATCAGACTCTATAATGTGCATAGAAATGTGAATTTATTGATGGTAATCAATTTTAAAGTGATGATATTCACATCTTCATTTTTTTAGGTCTATAATTCCCATCATCATAGTTTTTCCTTGGGGTCCAAGTTGGGGAGCAACATGGTTACTATGTTTAGAAGTAGAAGCTTCAACATCATGGGTATATGTTAACGAGGGTTAGTGAGTGCGGTTATCATGTGTTTGGTTATGTTTATTTTATTGTTTGTGGTTAGTAAATTATTTTGTGTATGTGAATAAGTTAGAATTTTTGGGCACCACAAGACCTTTTGATGTGTGTTATGGGTTTGTATTATCATTACCTATGAACATGTCTATGAAGGTTTAGCATTGGTCCTTAGGGATTATTTGAATGATTTTTTATTCCCTAAAAGAATGGTTATTATGGATAACTACTATATGGAGAATATATTAAAGATTGGGATTGTAATCCCTAAGCCCTTAGATTTAGACCTACTAACCAAACCTTTATTGGTTTTTGCATTGATAAAGTCATTGGTTCTAATTTTAGTTATTATTTTGGAAATGAACCTAGAACTAATTTTGAAATTGAGTGTTTTGAGGTAGAGGATTAATAAAATATATCGTATGAACTTAAGGTGGATGGGTTTTTCTACTCGCACCTCTATTTTTTTGTTAATGTTATTATTATTTATAGGTTTACCTTGATTGTTATTTACATTGTTTGTCCTATTTTCTTGATCTGTCACACCATTTATAGTGGCATTACAATTCTTATTCAAAATATTGGGTCCTTGATTTATTAGGGAATTTTGATCTTATTTTGATAAACCCCATTATTCTAGTTATGGGAGATTAATTTTATTTTAAATTTGTATGTTCTATGACCACTATTGATGGATAATCAACCTATTCTTAGAGTGCTCTCAATAACTTATTCATAAGACTTATAATCTAATTTATGAATTTTCCCTCATACCCTTGTTAGGAGAATTAAAATAAAGGTCACATACCTATTGCTAATCCATGTGTGGGTTGTTTGCTATGAAGTTTAATATTTTATCCCATTTAATAAGGAAATGCGTATTATTTTTGGGCTCTCTCTTGATATGCACAAGATATTGAATGATAGTCTTACGAATCTTGTTCATATCAAAAGAGTTGAAAAAATTAGTCATGAGTTTTTAAAAGGAATGAATGGATGCCTCATGGAGGTGGTAGTACAAATATATGATGATTCCTTCTAAGGTCTTTGGGAATATTTTTGAAACTACTAATGGGTATCATAAATCCCTTCATATAATCAATTCGGTTTAGCTAATGTCATTTCAAATCAGGTCTAGTGTCTAATGACAATCTACAATAAGGTATAAAGGATAAGGACTAATAGTTATATGTTTAAGGGGAGTTGTTGATCATTTACTCATAAATATCTAATCTACTTGTATAAATGGAAATATAATATATTATTTGTGAAAATAAAAACACATTTTAAATTGGAAACTATATCATTTTTAAAAAAATAAACACACTTATTACATAACCAAAATCACACTTTGACAAAATGTAAAATGCTCTTTGCTTGTGAAGGGAAAATGTTGATAATAAAACACAGTTATTGATAAAAATAAATCACACTCTAGTCTATTTACAGAATTAAATTTAATTGAAATGGAAATAATTTCAAAAATAAAAAATTATAACAATGTCATAAATAATAAATTAGAAGTAAATGCACACAAAAATAGAAAGAGACCTAGAGGTTACCAATCCACACCTACCAATATAAAGACTACAATATTTAAACAATAACACATAACATAAAATATCATAAAATATCCTTCTTCTTAGGTTGAGTGGACCCTTGAACTTCCTTGAAATAGGATGTGGATCAACACTTACTTTTGTATAAAATTCATCAAATTATCATTACTTATTAAAAATAGACTACAATCTAAAAAATGTTTGATATATATATATATATATATATATATATATATATATATATATATATATATATATATGAAATCCATTCTATATATAACTCTATTAACTCCCAATCACAATCTACTAACTCCACTAATAAATAAGAAGGTTGTATTTATAATAAAACTTCTTTAATTTTTTTTTTTAGAGAGTAACAACTCTAACAAATCAGTTTGAAACTGATTGTCTAATCCTAAAAACCTAACAACTTAGTTTGAAACTAGTTTATTAACCCTAAAAAACTAATAAATTAGTTTAGAAATTCATTCTTATTCTAAGATAACAAATAACAAATTTGATATATAGGATATTCATGGTAGTTAGATTACTATGAATATATTTACTTATTCAACAATACCTATTTTCATTAATACATCACTTTATAAAATAGATAAAAAGACATTTATTGGGGATATTTTGCTTCATATTTCCATAGTTGTTAAACTATGTATTTATTGGTGTGTGATGATGTCTATTCTTGGAAGCTTCCATTTATAAAATTTATATAAATAAAAAGTCTATAAAAAAAGTTTGAGAACAATCCACCATGCCTCCTTTATCATATGAAACCTAACAATTAGTTATTTGTAACCTTAGACTCAATTCTTTGAAACTCTAGAGCTCAGATTATGTACTCTGGAACTTTATTGTTGAGCTTGAGAGGTTCATTTTTGGACTTTGGAGCTTCACTATAACACCTAAAACTTTTTCATATGAGATCATATCAAGATAATTATTGTTTTGGACTTGTCTATTTTTTTATAATAATGTAAATATGAAATTAGATTCATGATCAAAGATGTTATTGATTACTATTTTTATTATTTTATAGAACCTATCAAATTTATCCTTACATATTCACATACTAAAACATGAAACAAACCACCACAAAAACACATGACCTATTTTTGGTTGATACAAAGATGTTTGGATATCTAATATGATCATGAATAAATATTAGATTCATATTAATATCAAATGAATAAACTTGAAGATGATTTATATTGGACTTTGAAACTAGTGAGGATCTCCAAAGCTACATGAAGAGTGTTCTTGATTTGGTCTTTGAGATCTTACAACTTTACTATCTATATTATGACTCCTTTCATCATACATATACAACATGTTGCATATTTTATCCAAGATAATATTATAAATTAGTAATAATATTAACTAAAATGACTTATAACAAATGGATTAGATATATATCGTAGATTTCATTCTAAAATAAGAATAAGTTTTTCAACTAAATTTAAGCCCACTTATAGAAAATGGTTTATGCAATAGATAATGGTGTCATTTGGTAATATAATGAGCCATTTTATGGATTTATCATTATCCCACACTTAAAATCATGTATATACTCATGCATGCTATTATTTTTCATGTAGATGTAATTTTTTCAAACATTCAGTTCAATAGAAATCAGTCTACTTGTTCTATAAAAAAATTATCATTTTCATCTTTTCTGAATATTCATAAGATTATTCTATTTTTGGAGCCTATGATGTAGAACTAGTGCATATTTTCATTTAATTTTAATACACTCTTTTTGTGATAATTTTAACAATGATCTTTGCTTTTTTGGTAGATATTTTTTATTGAAAATATTGGCTCCTCTTTTTCAAGGAGTTAACTAGATCATCTCATCTCTTATTAAAAACCATATAAGCTAAACTGAAGTATACCAGTGAATATTATTTTGAATTCAATAATACATTTATGAAATGTTTTATAAGAACCTTTTGAAATCAATAATGTAATACTTTGAAAAGAGCCACCATTTACTAGTTTTCAACTCTTTTCCACTCTTCTCTCCCACACTTAGATTGATGCATATCCTCATGCATGAAGAGATTATTTATTTTTTATTTTGTTTTTTCTCTTTTAAAAAAAAATAACTTCCATTATTTTCTCAAAATTTTGTGTCAAGTGGACCTATTAATAATTAAAAATATATAACTATATTTATAAATAAAATAATAGAATAAATACCTTATCCATATTCCTAGTTGTTAGTTACTTCCTCTATGATGATGTGGCCATAGAAAGACAAGAAAGGTAAATTGAATCAAGTAAAAGTATATTTTCAATTAGTAAAATCATCCATTTTATATATTTTAACCTTTCCATATTTTTTTGCCCTTGATTATCCATTTTCTAGTTTTTCTATCAAGGATCTTTTATACAATACATGGCCAACCAACAAGTTAATTTTTTAACCATGACTATCAACAAATCCCAAAGGTTCTTTTTTTTGTATTTTTTAGTTTTTTTAAATTTAAAAAAATGATAACATGATTTAATGATGAGAAATCAGGAAGTGATTGTTCTAGTTCCTCCAGAGCACTGAAATCAAGTATAAAGTTGATTTTACTCATAAACTTCTTTTTGTTAGCCAACTTTATCAAAATCAGCATATGTGTAAAGCATGATAAAAATTATCCCATTATTCTTTAAAAAAAAATCATGATTTATTCAATGATGCATAGGCTTAAAAATATATTTTGTCAAGTTCCTATATTGGTTTATGTAACTCTGAAGCTAGAATGGTGAACACCAGAGCTAGATTTATGGACTCCAAAGCCATACTAATGGAATATGGAGCTATTCTAAGTTGATTAATCATTCCTTGAGATAATATTCTAAAGTATCCTTACTTGTTAAAACATACATATCTCTTTATAACTAAGTTATTTTAGAAAACTAAAAATAGTGATCAATTATACTAGTAGACTTCACTCAAACCTCAAATGCTATTTTAAAAATATTGTGGTAAAAGGTTAATATGCTATCCAAGATCATTAGTTGTCTTAAAACCTTCCATCTAATATCTCATCCTCATAATATCACATGTTTATTAAGGATACTTGATTAATCATACATAAAAAGAGAAATGAAGAAACATTGAAAGAACCTTTATTATTAATGGATGGAAGAAAGAGGTGGAAACAATTATAATTTCACTATTATACAATATTTATTTTGTAAATTCATATATCTAAAATATTATTAATGGTGTGGGGAAGGTCACTATGAATGGGCTTTATATTGTAGTAATTGGATGAATGATTGATGGAAATGATTTGACAATTTGTGATATGGTAAAGGTTGATTGGTCAAAGTATGAAATTCATGTTTATATGAATGTCAACAATACATATCCAAAATTTCTTGATTTATTAGAAATGTTTCTCTTTAGACAACAAGTATCACTTTCATGCTTCCTTTTTAAACCATTGATTTTTTATGTTCATTGGTTGTGTTTGTATAATCAACCTAGAATTCACACTCAAAATCTCCAAAATAACATTTAGTCAAAACATTTCTCTTTGAATATTTTCTATAAGAATTCTGAAATTATGATTTCTTGTTCATCAAACAACCAACTATTTATGTTTAATGTTTTTTTTCTTGGGTTTTAATTTGCTTCATTTATGAATATATTGAATAAAATACCATAAATTCACTTATGATATATTTCAATGGGCCATTATAATATTTTAGTATGTATCAAGTAGTTATGTCTTTAAATAAATATTATTTGGATGGTTTTTTATAGTTTTTAGCTTGGGTCTGTGCATCTTTAGAGCTAGACTAGTGAACTTCAGAGCTAGACTGGTGCATTCTAGAGCTAGACTATGATCTTTAATGTAACCTACCAGCTACTTTTTATAACTATTTAATTTATTATTTTTATTTGGATTTATCATTGAGAGGGTATCAAATTTCATTTACCTTGGGAATTTTTATGATGATGAGTGATGAAATAGTAAATATTTTTCTTGAACATAACTAAACATTAAAATAGTCAATAACATTAATTTCCATAGTTATTTATTATTTAATTTGTGAAGGTTGGCTAGTCAAAGTAGGAATCAATATTGATTGAGGTGGAAACCTTATTTATTGATTAAATACATCATGTTTTTATTTCATTATTTTTAGATTTATACTACTAACATTTGTTCTTGAATAATTCTTACAAATTTCAATAATTTCATTGAAAGTTTATTTTCATCACATTTTCCCATTAAGTTGAATGACTCTTGAGCATCATCATATAATCCTATATATATATATATATATATATATATATATATATATATATATATACTAAGGTCCTAATCAAACTCATATCCACATATTCTATAGATAAATAATAATTTATCTAAATAATCTTCTATACTTTCATCTTATATATATATATATATATATATATATATATATATATATATATATATATATATATATATATATATAAGAATATCTCCTTTACCCTAAAAGAGTCCTAATATTCATCCAAAAATACATTTTATAGTTCATCCCATGAATGAATGGGATGTGGCTAAAAACCCATAAACCACCTCATATATTATTCCTTGAGTGTAAAAGGAAATAGTTTCAACTTTTGATTATCTATTTGGTAGACATAGGCTTGACATAATACTTTAAAATTAAATAAGAACTGATCGGGATCTTTAGTTGACATCCACCTAAAACTAGACATTATGGATGGAGATATGTTTTTCATTAGATTGCTCTCATTATGTTTTAGGATAATAGGTTAGGCAAAGGTTCTTATTACTAATTGTTATCTATATACCCTAAGCCTATTTTATGGATTAAATACATTTTAAATATTTTCTCCCATATTTAACTTGATTTTTCTTACGGTTATTTTGAATATCTCTTCCTTATGAATCTATTTCTCTAATAATAAAGTTTATTTAATTTATTTTAAGTTGTAATTAACTACTGGTTTATGATTTATACCTTACTAACACCTTGAATTGTATGAAAATGATGACAAAAATGATGGGTGTCATCAATCCCTTCATTTAATCAATTGAGTTTAATTGATGTCATATCAAACTAGGGTTAGTGTCCAACACTAATCTGCAATAAGATATAAAGGACAAGGACTAACAATTGTATGTTTTGGGGGATATGTTTGTCATTTATTCCTAAGGATATAATCTACTTGTATGAATGGTAATCTACATGATAACTTATTAAAATAAACACACTTGCTAAATAAGAAACTATTTAATTTTCTTGAAGAAAACATACTTGTTTTAGAATCAAAATCACACTTTGAAAAAATAGAAGACACATTTTTCTTGTGAATATAAAATGTTGATAATAAAACACAATTAATGATAAAAATAAATCACACTCTAGACAATTTTTCTAAATGAATTTACTAGAAATGATAACAATGTTGTAGATAATAAATTGAAAGTAAATTCATACACAAATAAAAATATACCTATAGTTTACCAATCCACACTTATTAACAAAAATATTTAAATATTTAAACAACACATAACATAAAATACCATAAAATATCCTTCTTCCCTTGTTGAGTGGGACATTACTCTTCCTTAGAATAGGATGTGGATCAACACTCAACTTTGTATAAACTTCATCAACTTCTCATTAGTTCTAAAAAATGATTACAATCTAAAAAATTGTTGATATCTATATGAAATCCACATTATATATAACTCTAGTAACTCCCAATAACACTCTACTAACTCCCATAATGAATATAAAGGTTTTATTTATAATACAACTTTTTTTAACATTATTATTGGAGAGTAACAACTATAAAAAAAGTTTTGAACCAATTATATAATCCTAGAAACCTAACATATCAAATTGAAACTAATTTAATAACCTTAACAAAATAAAAAATCAACTTAGAAACTAATTATTATTCAAGGATAAAAGAATAAAATTTTTGATTCTTACAACTTTGAAATGTAAGCTATTCATAATAGTTAGATCACTATGAATATATTTCCTTATTCATCAATACCTATTTTCAAAAGTATATCACTTTCTAAAAATAGATAAAAATTATTTCTTGGGACTCTTTTCTTTCATGTTTCCATAGTTGATAGATTTTGTATTTTTTGATGTGTGATGATGTATATTATTGGAAGTTTTCATTTATATATTTTTTGTAAATAGAAAGTCTATAAAAAAATGTTCTAAGACATTCCATTATGCCTCATTTACCCTACCAAACCTAAAAATCAGTTCTTTACATTCTTGGACTCAATTATGTGGAACTCTGAAGCTCTACTGATGTAGTTTGGAGCCTGACTATAGAACTCTAGAGATATATGATCTCGGATGAAGATGATTAATTTTTTTAAACTTGTCTTTTTTTTGAGATGAATCTTAATATGAAATTAAATTCATGATCAAAGATGTTATTTATTACTTTTATCTATTTTATATAACCTATCAAATTTGTCCTTACATATTCACATACCAAAACATCAAACAAACTAACATAAAAACACATGACCTATTCTTGGTTGATATAAAGGTGTTTGAATGTATTATATGATTATACATAAATAGTACATCCATATCAATACAAAATAAATAACCTTTAATAAGATTTAAATTAGACTCTAAATCTAGCGAGGATATCTAGAACTACATGAATATTGATCTTGATTTTGTCTTTGAGAGATTCAAACCTTGATATCTACATTATGATTGCTTTCAGCATACATATACAGTAAATTTCATCATTTATTTAATATAATGTCATAAAACATTAACAATAAATATTGAAATGAATTCTAAGGAATAAACTAGATACATATCCTATATTTCATTCTAAAATAAGCATAAGTCATTAAACTAAATCTAGGTCCAATTTTAGATTATGGTTTATGCAATATAAAATTGTGGTATTTGTTGATATAAATAGCCATTTTATGGACTCATCAACTACACAATATAAATGTATAAGCTATATAATAATGGTCGTGTATGATTTCACATGGACATTAGGATCTCCCTCCCCCTTCTAATTGGGAAATTCAAGTAGGGTATGTGCTAATATAGCTATTCATATGTTTTTTTTGAAGATTTATTTTAGATACTCTATGTAGCTCTCCATGGCACTAAAATATGTTTAATAATGTGGGGATGACATGGAAGGTGAGAGGTGGGTTAAGAAGTCAAAATGAAACCACTATAAGGAAAAGATGTGGGTTGAAAATACCAAGTATACTAGGTTGGGAAGTAATTATCTAGATTTATTGATTTGGAAAACTATGGTAATAAGGAGGTAATGCATTGGAATAAACAACAAAATTTGGTGTTTGTTAATATGCGAACACATAGCTATGATGAATAAAGGGTGGTGGCATGTTTGTCACCAAATTTTTTGGATAGATGTAAGAAAAGAAACCTCGAATGAGAGTTTGTATAGGAGGTTGATAAGGTGAGTGAATTTTAGTTATTATGTAGGGAAATCCATGAGTAAGTATTTCCCATGGATATTGGTTTGAAATAGACTTAGTTATAGATTGATTAGTTTGGTAGTGAAAAGTTTGATAGGTTATTACAAATATTATAATATAGAAGGAATTACTCTGAGTATACATTTTATAGGTCACCCCTTAATTTAGAGAGTCTTAGTTACTCTCTAGATCTCAAATCTAACCCACCAAGGTGGAGACGATATTATTCAAAACATAAGTGTTGTATCTAGGAAATAGTTTTTGGAGGATTTAGGAGGGAATAATTGATATCTAATGATGAAATATATTGTGTTAGATAAATTAGTATGAGTCATCATGGGCTATTCATGAGAAATGGAAGTGTTTTGGTTAGTGTTGAATGGATGTGAAGGAACTTATAGTATTCTCAACCCATCTTATAGGTAGAATATACTTTCAATAAATTTATCAAATATTAGTTTTATTTTTGTATTTGGTCTTTGAAATCTAATACATGGTCTAGTTACAATTTGAGGGTATATCCTTCCTCCAATACTAAATGTCATGTTGTTAGAGTCCAGGTAATTGGTAACATTTTTTGAAATATCCCATAGTTCATGAATTAATACCTAAGACTTAGTTTATAATTTTGATGAAGAATATATTTGAAATTAATTCTCCATGTTTTGAGTAGAGTTGTTATTGTTTTAACTAAATAAGTATGCCTTAATAATAACTTGGTGGCTCCTTATATAGCTATCAAGGTTAATATATATTTCATAATATTTGATAGACATATTTGGGGGATATATAAATAATTGTGTAATGAATGGTAGAGATGAGTGAATGTGGAATAAATAAATAAATAAAAGAGGATAACACAAAAAATAATAAATGTATGTTGGGTTCAATTTTTGTATGGTCAAAAAGTGACATGCCAATTTTCATGTACTTGAACTCTTAAGGAATAGATGAGATAGCTAATGAATAGATAAAATATTAAAGTTATATTGGTTGGGTTGGATAGGTTTGTGTGGTTTGTGAAATTATATGGGCAAGGATGGAATAATGAGTAGGTTGGGTTGAGGTATAGGAATGGGGTTTTGGATGATATGTGGAAAGGGATCCTCATGGTGATATAAACATAGCTAAACTATATCATCTCTCATTGATAGTGGTGAATTAGAAAAAACAAAATCCCAAGATCCCTCAATGTGGATGAGGATGAGATATCAAAGTTCTTGGTCAATTCTTGGCTCAAGAAATTAGGCATTATTGGGTTAAAAGACCTTAAGTATTTTGTTAGTATGATCAAGATGATCATGACCATATAATTTTATCCAAAAAATGAAGGAAAATAAGATATCCTAGACCTAATGATAAAGTAAATGAGATGGGAGGCTCAAACCTAAAGGTTGTTAACTCAGAGGGCTAAAACATGAAGGAGTCCCACTATAACTAGGGTGTTACTGGATGAGATTGTTCATCTAGGAGGACAAGATAGTAAATGATAAGGTTTGGGAGTGGGGTAAAATGGAAAACCTCAAGTTTAAGTTTGGAATAAATTTACCCTTGAAGGGTACATATTGGACTAGGATATGGTACTCTATGAAAAAGGCCTACCCTATGGAGATATGATTGCTCTAAGAACATCATCCAATGGTGTGGCAAGATTGGTTTGGAAAAGTGCAAGTATATATCTTGTATTTAATGTTTTTTGATAAAGGTTAAGTTTATATTTTTTAAAGTTTAATATAATTTTTTGTTAATTTTTCTTGTTTTGATGAGGTTGTGCTTGATTTATTTGTTTTTTCTTTTAGTAAGATTTTTTTCAAAATAAAAATTGTATTACACTACTTACTGAAATCAAAGTAATTGAAATGAAAGAAATGAAACTCTAAAAATAAAAATAAATAAATTCTCCTTTTATCTTATTTTTTTCAAATTAAGTTTCCAAAAATGTAATGCTAAAATATATTTCAAAATAAATATGCAAGTGTTGATTTTGAAATTTTTCTGGTTTGAAAGTTGAGATTTTTGCCTATAATGAACTAAATTAGATTTTTTTTAATATATTTTAGAATGAAAATACACTATGGATAATTTTAATTTAATATTTTAACTATTAAAATTTGGAATGAAATCTAAAACCTAAATTACTTTTGTCAAACACAACTTTTATGTATTCATAAATAAATCCACATGTGCAAACTAAGATTCAAGTTTTTAAAAATTTGGAATATTGTATGTGAAGATAAATGATGAGTAAATGATCTAAATTTAAGTTTATAATTCTCATTTTCTGATTTATGAAAAAATTATTTTATCATGCAAAGGGATAGATGAACTCTAAAATGTAGGTTTCTCTTTTCTTGATTTTCTAGTTTTCATTGTGAATGAGTATTGATGTTTACTTGTAAGTAAAAATAGAAATAAAATGATTATTATTGGATATAAATAATGATTTTATTTAGATAATCTACCTTGGATCTAATGTAAATTTTATCATTTTTTGATATTTTGATATGTCAATGTAACTACATAAAATGAAAATTTTCTTTTCAATAAAAGAGAATAAGATAGAAGCTTATTAAATTTATTATTTTGAAAATGTTAAATTAAAAATATATTATAATGAATAAATAAACTAATATAATGGAATAAATAAATGAAACAAAAATGAAATCAAACCCTCCAACCTAAACTAATGTAGATAATCAAATGTAGGTGATTAAGTAGCTGGTGGGAAGATGCATTCCTCAAGTATCTAGCTTCTTTTCAAAATGGTGACCTTAAAATCTCTTAAAACCTAACTTTTAAGAATAATGGAAGTAAAGAACACAAATATAAAGAAAAAAAATTATTGTGTCTAGACCAATTCATGAACAATAAATAATAGGTTACAATATCAATGAAATCTCTTTTCCAAAATGCATAGAAATGACCAACATATTATTTTTGACTCAATAAATTCTTATTCAAAAAAATATTAGGTGGTTATGGATTCTAAATATTCTAATATTAAATTACTTGTAAATTTTTTTGATATTAAATTTTTGGAAAATAGAAATACTTGTAATGAGGAAGGATGATTTATGACTAGAAGATAACTTGAGATTAACTAGGTGTTCGATCAAGTTAACTTGGAGATCAAGGAGATAAATAAAAAAATACTAAGAGTGAATTGAGTGGTCAAGGAATTGAACTCAAGAATAAAAAATAAAAAAATCAATTGAATACAAGAAAACATGTGAAAACTAAACTCTCAAGCAAATAATTTCAAAAATGTTGCATAGGTGATGAAACCATTACATTATGTAGGTATTAAAAATAGAACTGCCATGGCAATTTTCCACAATTTTCTAAACCAACATTGTTGTTGATTGGAGCATTATGATAATTTACATAACCACTAATATGGTTATATTTTAACTAATTTAGTTTTATCATGAATTCCAAATTTATAATATTAAAATAAAAATGACTTTAAAATGAAAATTGTAAGGTTTTCAAAGGCTAAGGAAAGATACAAATATGAGAAAAAGAGATAGAAATAGGTCTAAGAATATTTTGGTGCATATAGTTACCATAGTGTGGGGTTTTATTATATCATTTATACCTATTTTATAGTTCTTAATTCACACCATTAATATTATTTTTTTACCTAGTTACACCCTATATCCCATCTCTTAGGCATATGCTTTGGAAACCTATACATTTGATACTAAGTGTGGATTACCATATAACAGATCCATAGATATTTACACCCCTTGGTTGTGTTACCTCAATATGTTTATATGCACATACAAACTACTTTGGTATTATACTTATATATTAATCTATATAGAGAAATAACATCAATTAATTGATCATCTTGGCCTTCATACTATAAAAAAATAGTTTTCAATAGTCATAAAAGTTAATAGGAACCCATATTATAGATAATTTACTACTTGGTAGGGTTATTTGTACCTAAATATAATTTTATTTACATGTATGAGGGTCAATTGGACCCATTTTTTAGTTATTTTTCCACTTGGTATGGTGTTCGATCCATGACATTTTTATATCTATTAAATATGGTAACATGGTTCACATACCTCTAGCTGTATTAGTTACAACTATTTATTTTCATTTATCAATTATTCTAATTGTTACATTATTATAAATTTATAAATACATTTATATAATTTAAAATATTATGTTTACTTCTAGGTACACTCAAGATGATGATATATGAGCATTAATGATCCATCATAGAACCTAAATGATAGTTTAAGACATTCAAGTAAATAGTGAAGATACATGTTTTTTTGTTTTATTATTTTATAGATATATGCTTTGATATTATTTACCATTAAATGGAAAATGTGTGGTTTAGGGTTAATAAATATAGAATTAGTTATAACACAAGGGTGATATACTAATATATAGTAGGATAATTACTAAAAAAACTTAGATATATAATATTCTAAATCTATACAATTGAGATTGCTAAAAATAGTAAAGTATAACTATTGAAAGATATTGCAATCAATAAGAAACAATGGTACTTAGTTGATTTATTGTGTTTAATCATATATATAATATAAAAAAGTGTAAATTTTGTAATATCAATGTTTTTTAATCAATCATCAAACTTTATAAATTACAATTTTGTGGTTGTAGACACTACCATTAGATTTGGACACTATTATTGATGATAGTGTTCAAATGTGATGTAAGAGTCCAGTATAAAATAATGAATGGATATAAATACAACCAAGTTCACTATTATATGTTTTATATCACATTTCTACTTATGTTTTTATATTTGGGATACATGTTGGCTCTCTTTTCATATTGATAAAACCCTAGCTCTTTGCCCCTCTTCACCCTTGGAAAGAGTTTGCTTAAAAATGGGTTAATAGGATCATAGTGTTGAGCTATCCAAAACACCCCTATTTCAATGGGTTTTTCCTACATATATAATACTCCAAGGAGGAACTCATAATATTTATTTATCCCTTATATGTTGTAAAGTGTGTGCACAAAGGTGCAATACACTATATGCAGATGCATGTGGTGATCTAACTTGTAATTTTACAAATATCACTCATGAGATACTATTTAAATTATTCAAACCTATAATATTATTGATCATATATTTTATATGAAAAAAGGGATGAATAGGTTATATTAAAGAGCTTATATATTTTATTTATTTATATTTAGTAAGTGTTTGCTTGGTATTTTCTAGCTAAAGATTGAAAAGACTTAGAATTTTATTTATACCACACCTTTTTAAAATATTACATATTAGAGTTTAAAAAAATAATTAAGATAACTTATAGGTGTCAAATAATTTACAAGTTAGATGAATTTTTGGTACTAGACACTAGATAATTATCTAGACACTATTATTGGTGGTAGTGTCCCTCGATATCCGATAGTGTCTATAAAGTAATAAAATTGGTATGGATCTAAAACTGACATTGAATGATGCTTTCATGATTTAAGATTTATGTGTAGTACATGAGACCTAGGTCATCATATTGATATGGATTAAATTAAGAGATAAGAAATTAGGCATAGTGAGATGGAAAATGTGAGTATTTCATTAGTAGGGAGGTCTAGAACCTAAGGATATAACCATTATTGATATTTTTCAAATGTAGAATATTGAGATGCCATAAATATTTATTTTTGGTATATATAGATATAAGGTAACCTCATCCTTTTTAATTGTATATCACTTTCATATTTGGTATTAATTTTGAGCATAATTTATAAGTTATATTCATAACTTATTCATTAAGCCCTTCTAGGTGGATTTATTTTATTATAATTTTACAAATATGTACTAATAATTATTAAAGTGTGGCATTATTTGAATAATTAATTTTTGTAAAAGACTTGTAATTTAAGTGTTATTTATAATTTTTCAAACACATGGATTAATGATTTAACTTTTATTCTTATAGGCACATTATATATTTTTTTGGCCCCACATAGGCTTTCATTATCAAAATTTACTCTTGAACACATTCATTTGTCATATGTTATCATTTGGATGCTTCTAAGTGGTCTTGAAATCTATTTAATGATAAAATGAATCTAGGTAATCTTATTGTTATCCCTATATTTGATTAAAGTGGTATATAGAAATGAAATGGTGCAAGGGTGGTAATTAGATCTATAGTAGACCAATTAGACACTGAACTCAAATATAGGCATATGTTGAATTCATAAAAATGAGATAGTATAAATATGGAAAATGTAACTAAGATATGTATGGAAATGATAAAGAACTAATATACTTAGATGTTTCTAATTATATCATAGTGTTGGAGTTGGAAGAAGGCTAGAAGATGGTTTTATAACAATCATAAAATTTTGGATTTGACACTTCTAGATCTAAGGATAGTAAAATTATCCTACGATGATTATGTCAATGCTACTATCTACGTTTGGTGCAATTGTCTTATGTGGAATACTTACTATAAAAGGATGCAACCCCATAATGATTCTTGGTTTTAATTTGAATTCACTTTAGTGCATTCAAATATGGGTCATGGACTATTGCCATATATGAAATGGAAAAAACCCTAGTTCTCCATATTCATATTGATTTTGGGGAAAAATAGGCTAGTGGGAACATGTTATTGAGTTTACCCCAGATACTTCATTATTAGTTGGTATTTCATTCATAGCCAACACTCTAGAATAGGGCCTCAAACTCATATTTATCCCCTACGTGTTGGCTTGTGTATGAATATGCAATATGTGGAAATCAAGTACAATATTGATCTATCTTTTAACTTGTAAAATCACAAACTTAAGATAATTATTTAGTATTATAGACATTATATCTATTGTACCTATGATTGGTATGGAAATAGGGAAGTTTCATTTAATTTAATACTTGATAGAGTGATATTGATAATTTGCCTTGGTCTCATTAGTATTTTTATAGGTAAGTAATGAATGAAGGTTGATATTTTATTTATATCAAACCCTTTTGATAAATAAATCACATAAAATCACTTAGGATAACCATTATGATATTTTTCATTTGTAATTTGGTTCACTTTAAGACACTAGACACTTGAATCAGGTCAAGACTCTAACACCAATGCTAGTCTTTGTCCTCAACATTGTGTCAGGGAGAAAAAAAAGGTACAAGATCAAAACTTTCAGAGTTGAAATATAATTACATTTTAAGACTAGTCAAACTAAGATATATATTCTAAGGAGCACAAGATAGAGTAGATGTGAGACTTGCAAAAGTGGGAAAGGTCCATAACCAAGAGGAATAGCCAAGGTCTATGTTTTATAAGTATACAAGACTAAGGTGATATATAATAATAAAATAGTGTCTAAATTCATCCCTCTTTAATATAGTAACGAAATTTATAGTTTAAAGGAAATTAATGAATGTGTGGGTATGTATAACACGCCTTGTCTTTATATGTGCCCAGCTTGAGTTCTTTGTTGGTGACTAAATTAAAGCCAATATCATGTTACAATATGAAATAAATGCATATAATTTAGAATTGATAGTACTTTAAATATATTTAAATTTAAATAGCAAGGTTTAGGAGTACACTTGTGGTTGATGTAACCACCTTTCCTATTGTAAATTTGATTTGAATAATGTATATCGTTGTAAGGCTATGAAATTGAGGTTAGGAAAAATATATATATATAAATATTAAAAGTGCATATATACAAGTAGAGAGAGAGAGAGAGAGAGAGAGAGAGAGAGAGAGAGAGAGAGAGAGAGAGAGAGAGAGAGAGAGAGAGAGAGAGAGAGAGAGAGAGAGAGAGAGAGAGAGAGAGAGAGAGAGAGATTTTATAAGACCTATGCCCCCAAATTTTGATTAAAAGTGAGTTACCACCTGGTAGTTGAGATTAGCTCAACCATGAAACACAATGATACTTATAACATGGTGAGGTTAGATGATATAATAAACTCCAACCTTAAACCTAGAAATATTGAATGATTTTATCACCTCAACCATACCAAAAAGTGAACCAACTCCTTTAGTATATTGGCTCAATAAATTCTATAAAAGTCTATGGGGTATCAATATAAAAAAGTATGTGATGTGGTAATAGTCCATAAAATGGTTTTGAAATATGAAATTAATTTAGATTTTTTAATATTAAGAACATGACTTGCCTATAATGAATATGAAAAATATACCAAGTGTATTTAATTCATGCTCTATTCCATACCCCCACTAATATGTCCCCCATTTTAGGTGAGGTAAAGATAGGAACTTGTACTTAACTCATTTGAAATGGAAAAGACAACTATAGAATCTATGAATGTAACCATGTGGCATATAGAGATAATATGTCTAAGTAGATGTATTATTGAAGCATATAGAATATTGTGATCACATCAAGACCTATAAGTTCCACTCTATTGTATACCATTAATAAGATCAAATATGTAACCAATATTGGAGGATAATGTCAAGACCAGTGGTGATTGGTTTTCAATAATGGTTTGACAATATAAGTATATGTGTATGAAAAAAAAACCATACCATAGGTTGGATATTCATTCTTGGAAATATATTTTTATTTTTTATTTTCATCATTCAAAAACTATGGTATATAAATTAGAAAAACATTACACATATTCTCTTATTTGTTATTAAAAGATGCATTTTGGTCCTTATGTAACATTACCATTTGGATTATTATTTAAAAATTTCTTTCTTTGGATCATTCTTTGGAATATTTGGTATATATTTTGTATAATTTAGAATAGTGGAAACTTACACATCATGTGAAGGCTCATCCACCTTTAATGATGTATGATTTGAATCTTGAACTAGATTTGATAAAGGTTTATCCTTTTTTATTGGACGATCTTTTGGTACCCATTTTTGTTAATTGGACATCATTTATTTGAGATAATATATATTTTGTATATTTATTTTTAATGTAAAACAAGAATATTTAGGGTGACCATGCATTTTATGATATGCACAATAATATTTTTATTTTTGTATAGGATGCATAGGAGGTAATTTTATCAAATTATTTCTAGCAATATCCCTTAGAATCTCACTTGACCTCTTTGTAGGATTTTGTTCACTTGTAGAATCATTATCATTAGGTGACTTTGGTTTTGTATTATATTATTGGTTCTTATTAGGAACATAATTGGTATGTGAAGATGCACACGGATGGCTCAAAGTATCGTAATGTGTTTTCTTCATGTATATAATATAATTTTTTAACTCTTTTATTAACTTTCTCATATTGGTAATTTGATATTTTAAGGATTGATAATCACAAACCCTATGTATTTGAGATTGATCACATTCATTTGAAACTATAGGGTTGGCCACCTTACCACTTGGATAAGTGATAGTTTAGACCTAGGTAGAGGGATGAGAGATATCATCCTCCTTAGGGTTAGGAGGAGGAAGGATCATATTTTTATCCATTTGAAATGTTCTAAAAATTGATATGAGAACAAGATAATAAAGAGAAATAAATTCCAATGAGAAATCAATCATTTTAATAACTATAAAAATATAAAAATTAGAAAACCCTATGTGATATAGGGTTTAATGTTTAAAGATTGAGTTCACCAAATGTTTAACCCTAAAATGAATATAGATTATCTTATTGTTATCTATAGATTTAATTCAAGGCATATATATATAAATTAAATGACATAAGGGTGATAATTAGATTTATAACATGCCAATTAGATGCTAAACTTAGATTTAGGTATATGTTAAATTCATCAAACTAAGTTATTATAAATATGGAAAGTACAACTAAACTATGTATGGAAATGACAAGGAAGTAATATACTCAGTAATTAATGATTCTAACATAGTTTTATATATGGAAAAAGTAGGAAGAAGGCTAAAAGATAGTTTTAAAATAATCATTATTTTTTTAACTAATGCTTCTCAAGCTCTAGACACTAACTTCAGCATGTGATGGTTGTGTTAATGTTACTATGTGGTTTTGATGCATGTTTTCTTTATGGAATACTTATTGAAAAAGGATTAAACCAATTAGATGATTTTGGGTTTTTGTTCAGTGTCAGTCTAGTCTATTTAAATATGGGTCATGGACTATCACTCCTAATAAAATTATATAAATCTAGTTATCCATATTCATACTAACCTTGGGGAAAAATGGGTTAGTGGGTGCATGGTGTAGATTTGAACCCAAAGACATCACTGTTAGTGGGTTATACCTACATAGCCAATACTTTAAATGAAGGCCTCAAACTCATGTCATTATCCCCTATGTGTCGTTTTATGTGTGAATCATGTAATGTGTGTAAATAAAGTACAATAGTGACCTATCTTTTAACTTGGTATATATATCCCTTGGGCTACTCTTTTAGTACTTTATACCTGTGTGTGTGTGTGTGTGTGTGTGTGTGTGTGTGTGTGTGTGTGTGTGTGTGTGTGTGTGTGTGTGTGTGTGTGTGTGTGTGTGTGTGTGTGTGTGTGTGTGTGTGTGTGTGTGTGTGTGTGTGTTATACTTATGACTGGTATGGAAATAGGGAACTTTTGTTTAATTAAATGCTTATTAGAGTGTGTTTGATAAGTTGCCTTGGTCTCTTCTATTTTTTTCTAGGTGAGGAATGAATGGTGTTTGACCTTGTATTTATATAAATCCATTTGGATAAGTAACTCACAATAAATCACTTAGGCTTACCATTAGGATATGTTTCATTTGAAAATTAGATGAAATTGAGGAACTATATACTTGTGTTAAGTCAAGACACTAACATCAATGCTAGCTTCTATCCTAGACAATAGTGTCAAGGGAGTAAGGAAATAAGTACAAGCTCAAAACTTATAGATGTGAAATATAAGTACATTTTAAGAATTTTGGGTAAGAGAGAAGGTCTATATCATTAACATAAGTCTATTCAAACTAAGAGATATATGATAAGGGTCACAAAATAAAGCATATGTGATACTTGTAGAAGAGGGAGAGGTCTATAATTGTGAGGAACAACCAAGTTCTGAGTTTGTAAAGTATATAAGATCGAGGTTGTATATAATCATAGAATAATGTCTAAACAATGTATTACATATATGTTTCTATGGTTTTAGTCACCCTAACTTATATTCAAATAATATGATACTAGTCTAACTACTATCATACAATTTTTACAAAGGGAATGCCAATCATGGTTCTCATTGGTACCTTCCCACTTGTTAATAATGTTTTTTGGGACTTAATTTGAATTAGATATTTTTATATATACAAAATCACCCTAATAGATTTATAACTAGGAGAGATCACATCATATACTCATGAAGTAACAAGGATCACATCTAAGGATTTCTTACATTGTTCATTTTATTGCATTTATATATATTTAAGAGTTAAGGATCAATACCTATACCAAAATAAGGACTATTGAAAGAGCATATATAATCAACTAATTTATTGCATCTCATGCATAAGTATAAGGGATAAGACCATTCATATACAATGATTTTATTATGGACGTACATGAAGTTTTGTTTTCAAAATTGAAATCAAATAGGGGACTAACTAAGGTTGTCCTCTAAAAAACCAATTTTTTGATGTCATTAGAGTGTCTCTTGAGTAGATTAAGGCTTGAGAAAATTATAAGACATTGTAGTAGATTTTTGTATTAATTTTAAAATATTAGATAAGTTTCTATAAATAAAGTGAAAATGAATTGGTTCGTAGAGTTTTATAACATTCTAACCTATTACAACACTAGTGGGGTTGTATTGATACTCTCAAGACAATTAAATGATATCAAATTAGTCTAATACTGATATATCATTATTAGGATTGTTTTATTCTAGTTTAATCAAAGATCATAGTTATCTTTCTTGATTTTATTTTGCATTATTTTTTAACCTTTTTCTTCATACTTTTGGCCTCTATGAGAGTACATATGAGTCAAAAAAATAATGAATGTATACCCCCATTTATTAATTTTATACATCTTGATGTCCTTTCATTCAATACTCCTTTGGCACATTTTAGAAATTTATTTATTATTATATTTTATCTATATGCAATTTATTACATTGTAGATAGTTTACTAGTTTAGTGTAGTGTTATTCAACCCATATACACTCATTAATAAAAAATAACCCAAATAATAGGAATATGAATTTGTATTATGAATTTTGGCTATATCACATCACTCCTAAAATATATAATTGATACATTTCCATTCAATATTATTTATTTAATAGATGTCAATATTATGATTCCATTATAATTGATTACTCTATAATTTCTTCAGGGGATCAAAGATGAAGAATTTAGAGTCTCTCTTGAAAAGAGGATCCTACATCTCATTAAACTAGAGGAGGTCCTATTAATGACCACTTATCATGTTATTGTTCATCAAAATATGGTCAACGATATTTTTAATCATAAATCTAGACACCAAGATTTTTAAATTGGATATTTGGTTCTCTCATCTAAGAAGAGAAGATAACCAATAAGATGCCATTTAAAATTAAAATCACTCTAGATGAGTTAATTCATTATTTTTCACTGTGGTCATGAAAAATAATTCTATCTGTATTAAAAATATAGTAGTCATCTTTCATTTCCTTATAATAAACAATATTTGATGCAGTTTAAGTAAGGATGGTAGGTTTTAGTCTACCTTTGTACATATCTAAACTAGGATTTTATTGTTGTTTACATTTTTTTCCATATTTTTGTGTTCTTATCTTTAATTTTCATTGTGTGTTAGTTATAATCTTGAGTCCATATATCAAGGATAAAATGCTACAAATATTAAAATCTAAACATTCTAAGGTTTATCCTTTACCCCTTGTAGTATGAGTCCTTAGATAGAACTAGCTATTGTACCTAAAATTTGACTAAATTTTTTTTTTTAAAAAATTGCACATCATGAAATTATCAATAAAATAATTTTTTGCAAAATCTTGTAAGTATTTTCTCCATTTTGACCTTTTATGGGAAAATAAAACTTTTGGTATATGTAGTACATGTACCCAAATCCAAATCTTTATTTACCCATGAAATATGATTATTTGTTGCTATGAAAAAAAATTGATAAGTATGACATGTCTTACATGTTTGGTTTACATTAAATTTAATCCTTTTCTTATCAATATAGATTTATTGGAAATACTCTACAAAATTTTCATAATGTGAGTTTGTATTTTATTTACTGATTCATCAATTTTTTCCTTTTTTCTTTCTTATTTATTAGATATTTTGTGTATTATTTGCATGTTATCACTTGAGCTTAATTCTAGTCAAACCCAAATAATTATTATGATTATATGCAAATCAAAATTATTATAAATTGAGTACATGTTATCTCTCAAGCTAACTTTTTACTCAAGGTTTGGTATATCTAATTTTTTATTCAAATTAATACAAATTGAAGCCATATATTGAATAAAATAAAAAAATGTGGAGAAAAAAATATAACCTCTTATTTATACACTATAACTAGTGTGTGAAAACTAACATTCCTTTATCTTTTCCTATAATAATTTCATTCCTAGGCACATAGTATAATTAATGACGTATTTTTAATTTCCCACCACCATCATGCCTATAAATTCAATTTGAACCATCTCATTTCAATCATCCTTTGAAAAAAATATCATATATTTTCACTCCCATATCTTATCCTCATATTTCCTAATTTACCCCTTTTCTACGTGAAAGATAACAAAATTTTGAATCATTCATAAAAAGGGGATTCATATTACACCATTTCTTTTATTAGTTTATGAGATCAATGCAATTGGATCCATAGTTTTCTATGAACATCAATGATTTTTCATAGTATTTTATTCAAGCATGTATTCCAACCTTGTCCACTCTTAATTCATTCACAAATCTATTTGTGTTCATATATCTAAAGGTTTTAAAATATTTATGAAAAGTGAAGTTTTTTAACATAATTTGTTCTTAGGTTTCCATGAGTCATGGGAGGTTATTTACTAAAATTATTCTTGGATCCTTTGATCCAAATTCTAGTAGATCTTGAGGACAACACTCAATATGATATGTAGATTGGTTTTATAAATATTCTAAATGAATATTATATAAGATGGAAATAAATTAATAAATAAATATTATTTAAATATAAATTATATTAATCTATGCATTATGTACATAGCATAATATTGAAAAATTTATATTTTACATTTTAAAATATACCTAAACTAATATTACAAATACGCATATATTGATTAAAATGTTGTGAATACTTAAAAAGTGTTATATAATTTGATTTTTTTAAGATTTCATATGTGACCCATTACCATATAAAATTTACACATATTATCATTCGTATGCATACTACGTTAAGACGTGTTCTATCATGGAATGGGCTCTAAGAGTCTTATAATATTTTACACCTAAATAGTTCATAGTTTTGGGTGACATGCAAAGATATAACACATGGTGAAATATTTTAGTGTTCTATATAGTGTAAGAAGTTATGTTACACAAAAAAGAGAGGATGATCTCTTTATAACTATGATGTTACACTAAATTATTTTTGTGCTTGATTAGTCAAAATTTAGCTTAGGGTGTTTCCATATGAAAGGGCACTTCCCCTCAATCCCATAGTAGTTAATTCCTTGAAGCTTATGTGATTTAAAATTTTCAATTTAGTGTGAATTATTGTCACTGTGCATATTTTTCATGGATCTAGGATTTTTTAAAAATATGAATAATGCATGGATCTACTCACTAGTTTTTAATGTGTGGAATTGAGAAATGTTTGTTTTTTAAGAATAAAAATTGAATTTTGGTATGGCCCTATAAACTTAAAAATATGTGATATAAAATTAAATCACTAACATTTGAAACCAAGAAAAAAGTCTTCAACTGGAAGTCAAACAAAAATCTAAGTAGAGTTCAACATATTTTCAACTAAAAAACTAAAAATGTTCAACAAGATTAATGAATACTATTAAAAAAGAATAACATAAATATATAACTATTATGAATAGTTATCTAGTACTTCAACATTTTAAGGATATTATTATGGTTTTTATTCTTGTTCATGATGGTGTTCCCATCTTTGATTTTGTTCCTTTTGTCTATAATAATATTCATGTTGCCTATTTTCCTTTTGCATGGTCCATCACCACTAACCTCATCTTCTATCTTCCTTTTATTATCATTTTATTCCTTATTGTTGACCTAATTCTTATTTTTACCCTTATTTTTCATTTATTTAGATAGTTTTTTGTCCTTATTCTCATTCTTGATTTCTTCTTTCACCTTCATAATTCTTTCTTAAAGAAAAATATTTAGGATATTTGATGGATTCCTCTTCACTTCCAATTTTTACCATATCTAAAAGCTTGAAACTCTTATATATCCTACATATTTATCTTGGTATCTATATTTACATCTTTTAAATATTAAAATTATTTGTTATCTTATCCTCCATCTTGAAAATCAAAATCTCATCTTATTGTTAATTTTAGTAACGGGGTTCTCCTTTTATTTCTACTTAAAGTATTCCTTCTTGTTGAGGTCAACATAGCCCCATCAATGAGAAATGAGGACCCTTGTTTAATTTTTAAAACTGTGATATAAATTAGGCATTCAACTTGATTCAAGTACATTATTGAATATCATTTTTTCATTGACATGCTAGCCCATAAGATTTATTTGATTTTATCTAATGTTTCTAACATTTGCCTCACGTTTCCATCTTGAAGTATCATTGGATCTTCATCATAATGAACAAGTATTCATGGTTTTATTATTTAATGTTAGTTTGAACCTTAATTGGTTAATTAATATGTTACCATTTGAACATGAGTTTATACAATGTTCAAAACCTTAGTCTAAACTAATTTAGCCTAAGCTCTTATTAAAATAGGTTCATATTTTTTATGGGTCACTTTATTTCATTTTAACCTTAACTTAATTTTAGCTTAAATTTTAATTGAATTTATTAATTTATTAAAACTTTAGTCTAAAAGCTATGCTAGTTCTTTATATGTCCTGAGAACGTATTTCTTGGACTTTATTTTTTATAGGTATGAATTGAATGCACAATTTCCAAGTGTCAAAATCATGTTTGATTAGATCAAATATCAATGATATGTGGATGATCTCCCCAAGTCAAGAAATCAAAATTTACTAGATCAAAGATCAATGGTGCATTTTCCTACATAAAAATCTTGATCAATTATCTGTGTTGAAGGTTGTGGTCAAAAATTTAAGATCAAATATTAATAGAGCTTGTTCAATCATGTAATTAGAGATCTAACAATGATCATAAAGTCAAAATGTCAATGGATCTTAAAATTGAACATGATGCTACCAAGTGTCACACTTATGGTGAATTAGATGTAGATCAATGATCCATATTTAATGGAGTGAATAGATAATTGATCAATGGTTTGTGTTTTATTATATGCTTAGAAAATTAATGACATGTATTTTATCACCCATATCAAATATTAATGGTGCATGTTTAATCCTAAAGATGACGATCAATGTTGTAAAGAGAGTCAAAGTGTCAAACAACTCAGATTACATGTGATGCTACCATGTGGCATAGGAGTAATAACCAAATGGAGACTATTAGAAAAGTACATATAAGGCATGTAGAGCTACTAAGTGGAATAATCTCATAAGCTTATATCATAGATCAATGGCCATGTTAAAATTCAAATTTAAAAGATGCATGAGATGATGACATGTGTCTAAAGTGATAATGGTCACATTTTAAAAATAAATAAATAATGTGATAATGGGATACCACATAAGTAGACATGTTAGATTGAAAGATTTTGTTTGTGGCCCTGAGCATGTGAAGGTATAAATACGAGCACCAAATATGATCTAAGTCACCCAAGTGCATCTTTCAAACTTGATTACCACCATTAAATCTCTATTTAAACCTTTAAAAAGCACTAGAATGTATGAAAATCCCTAAATTATTCATGGATTCATTATTTTGAGATAAAAGAGAGCTTGGTAATAGAAATTATTTAAGGAGTTCAACTAAATAGCCAAAAGAGTTGATTTATCATTTGTAAGTGCATAATTTTATTATGATCATAGAAATGGCAACATATGGAGTTACTTTGAAGAAATCAATTGAATTATATTTGTCATTAGATGTAGAAGGTTGAGTTTTATTGTATAAATATTTAATAGCTTCTTTATTAAACATTGGAGATAATAATTATTTAATTTTATTCTAGACAATTGAGAACTAGGGGATTTTGACAAAAGAAGAAGAGAATCTACTTCTGCTAAATATATTTTATGATGTCATAGTAGCAATTCAAATGATTAGACTCCATTATTCTGATGCTAAGCTAGAGGTACTATATTGTATTAATGTCCTGCATCCTATTTACAAAGATGCTAAAATTGAAAAGGGTATGTTGATTTATGAACCTAATTTGAGAAAAGTTACATATATATTCCCTATTGTTTTTGAGTCTTACTATAAATTATTTATGCCCAAAATAGACATATATTACATTAATGCATGAGCCCAAAAACATTCCATGATGGATATCCTATAAAAATGGTTAGATATTAACAAGGTCATTGTTGATCCTGCAGAGAATTTTTTTATAAAATAATTTAGAATTTGGGTTAGAATGGTCATGAATATGTTAAACAAGCTATATGGATTTTCACATATAGCACATGTTGAGCTCATATGGGTTCTTGTTGTTTATTTCATCATTGACGAAATGGTAGTCCTCCCTTCATGTGAAATCATTATCATTTCCTTGAGTAGGCAACCTTATGGGATTAAGACAAAGAAGAGAAAATAATTCTATAATATGTCATATATTCTAGATGCCCTATGTGCCACTACCAAAATCCCTAACCAATGAGAATGGCTTCCTAATGGTACCTAAACTATGTCTCAGTGCTATTCTAAATTGTAAATTTATAAGTATAGAAACCATATCCAATTCATATGTGACTGTCTTTACCCTACTTTGATTCAATCCATTTATGGCATCCCCATGATGAGGATAATCCATTTAATAAAAAAATCCATTTAGAAATGGGGGAAATATGGCTATATCCTAATTTCATATATATAAGAATTTAAGGAACCCAAACTTCCCCTCTCAAACTACTAGTTCATATGCATGACAAGTTGGCAGAATAAGAAATTACATACCAATTTTTCAATGAGATAGATGACATTCAATAGACTAAGATAAAGGGACTTATACATATTTTTCCCATGAAAATTGGCCAAACCAATTTCAATAAATGGGACTACATTGAAGTTGCTTCAAAATATAGGTGTTCCTTCAACCTATAGATAGATTATCATAGACAATGAGATCCATACGGTAGAGTAAATAAGCATTTGAGAATCAAAGGTATTTTGATTATGCCTTATGAGCATGAACCAAGTGCATTTGTGTTTTTATATACCAGGGTATCCTCCTACTATGAATTTTCTATAAGACTAAAAGATCACAATATCAAGCTTGAATCTAGATTATAAAGAGACCAAAAGATGGAGGATAGATGGTAACTTGGTCCAAGGAAATATCATTTGGTAGATGTTGGTTATTTTACACTTCCATCAACATATATATAAATATAAAATAGGTATAAAGAAAGGAGACCAAATGAGCTTGCTTCAAGGTCCTTATTTCTTGAACCTTTTATAACAATAGAGAAAGATTTACCTCAATTGGAAGTTCACATGATAGCATTCTATCCCCATGAATCTATTAAAGATGCACTGAAAAATATTTTCATAACATATGAATCAGATTTAGATGTAGATAAAGAGAAGGTTGAGGAAACCAAATAGGAAAAAGGATAACAAAAGTCATTGAACTTAATGATCGTTGATCCTCTTAAAAGGAAGGATGAGACTATAATTGTCTCGAAGGCAAAGAAAGCTAAAGTGGCTATCACTCCCCATTTGGAGAACATAAATTTTTTTAGTGAAGAATTTATAATATATGGACCATCTATACCTAAGTGGTTCATATATGAATGAAGGGTGGAGAGGTTTCCTAATACTTATCATCCATGGGCCATACTAAAGTCTATAGACATTCTTATGTGATAAGTGTTGAAGCCTTGGATAATATAATTACAAGATAAATATGTAAAGATATTGGATACTCCTAATAAATCAAATAATACACAGATAAAGGTGCCAAGTAAACATATGGGCCAGTCTTCAATTGGGTTTAGATATGATCTAATTTATCTAGGTTTACAAAGGGTCACTAAGACATTTGCCATGGAAGGAAGCTAGGAGATTCTACATTAATAGTTTGAACCTTTGATTCATTTAAATTAGAAGAGATAAAAAATACTAGAAGAGGACCCTATATTTAAAGAAGATGTTCTAGAACTAGAACAATCCCAAGTAGAGAGGTTACAAGCTACTATTAAAGGGTTAAAATAAGATAAAAAGAATTTTGAAGAGAAATTCATTTTATCAATTTGAGTAGACATTGTCAATAATTTTGAAACAACTATCTATTAAACATTTAATTCTTTGAAAGAAATAAGGTCCAAACTAGACATGGTGAATAAATAACATGCCCTAGCTATGACCAATTTAATCAATGGAAAGTTTTAGATAATAAAGTAAAGGAATTGATCAAGATACTGATGGAAGGCTAGATTTATAAACTCAAAATAGTTAGCCTATCAAATTTGAATATGGCTATGATAGTCTTGATGGAGAAGATCAAACATATCAATAAGTAATCTAAGGCATGGAAGGACATTCAAATGATTTCAAGCAATTGGAGGAAAAATTGGTATAAATGCTAAGAAGCTTGATCAAGGATCCAACCATATTTAGTCTTAAAATTTTGATAACTAAAGAATAGTTCTAATATAGAGTTATCTAGTTCATTAAAGAGGTCAATAATAAAAGCTAGGGCACCACAAGGTTTGACAAAAAATGTATCTTGGACATGATATTGTCAACAAATGATAAGATTAGTAATACTAAGAGTATTAAGGAAGCAATTGATAGAGTTGATAATGTCTTCAAAGATTTAGGAAGGAAGAAAGAGGAGTTGTTCATTGAACGAATCATTAATCTTAGATTAATTGATGGACAATATGACAAAGCCATGAAGATTTTGGCACAAAGGCAAAAGGCTATAGTTACAGGGGCATCTCAGAGTAAATTGAGTAGACTTAGGATATTATTTGTATCAAAATCATGAAATCATTTGAAAATAATATTCTATTTTGTAAAAGCCTGTGCAATTTGTAATGCATATGAATTATAGGTTAGTAAAATTTCAAAAGTGTCATTGGTTCTAGAATGTTTGCAAAAAGACAGCTATCCTTGATACTTATCTAATTCTCAATTGATAATGACTAACTGAAATACCTCATAAGTTGCATATTAAAGGGGGTATTGGAATTATACATGAGGAAGAAGTTTTTAGAGAAAACATTTTGTGTAAATTTTGGAGCAAGTAATGTAATCAAGGTAATTCTACAAATATTGTCTCATATTTGTTTTATTGTTTGTTAGCATGGCTACTTCCTCAAGTTTATGGTTTGATGTTTAGATTTGAATTACTTTTATATTTTATAGATGTACATGTGTTAATGCAATGTTGTTAATTTTGAGCTTATGTTAGGTTGACTAAAAATTTTTAGATTAATTTCAATTTCATTGCTCTACTTGAAGATGTGCTAATGCAATTTTCTTGTTTGAGTAAATCTTTAAAGTGAATTTCATTTCTAATTTACATGTTTCAAATATCTTTAGACCCTCCCCTATTATATGATAAGATATTTACTTTTGGTAATTTCATGTCATATTTTGGTTTAATTACATGTCTTGATGAAATTTAATCTTTGTGATGATGTATGAACTCAGAACATAAACATCCTTCTTTCCTACCTTACCCTACCTATTTTCTCATTTTTTGATCAAGTTAATATTGTTTAATTTTTCATTATAAATATTCATGCTAGATTAACGTCTAGAATTTAGGTTTTGATAATTATTAATTAGACTTAGTTAATATATATTTCATATTTCACAAAAATATTTAGAACCGTGATTGCTCCCAACAACCATTTACATATTCATTTTATGAAATAGTCAGATAGCTTGGTCTCTACTCCATATCTCAAGAAAATCACAACCAAAAACTCATGCAAAAGGTTCTTGAAATATTAAAATGAGAAGTGTTTTCAACACTATTAAAACCCTATGATACACTTACATGCATCAACATGCAATTCCATTGGTGCTTGAAGGAGGGTGTTGAGATGAATATTTGTGAATATAAAGTATTTTGAGCTGATTTTAGTGAATTTTATTAAAAAATTAGTTGATTATTTATAGATTTGTGTTTTTATTATCTTATATTTGTAAAGATCACTTATATTCATAGTTTTAGACTAGTATTTAGGCTTATTTATCTAAAGATAGCTATTCTTTGAAGATTTATGTGAAATTGTTACAAAGGTTGCTTAAACTTAGGAATCTAACATGTTTTAGGTTACTAATAGTAATTTTGTGTAAAGACCACTAATATTCACAAGTTTGGAGGTATATTTAAGCTAATACAATTAAAAATAGTTGTTCTTTGAAAGATTTGTATAAATTTGTGCAAGGTTTTCTTGAAATTAGAAATCTAAACATGCAAATTAACTTATTTATGAGAATTTGCTGTTATTTTCAAAATTTGATCTAAATATCATTTATCTTTAAAAAGATAAAGTCTATATGTTATACATTTAACACATTTTGAATTTTATAAGCTATAATTTCCATGCATAATAACTAGGTCAAGGTCTAAGATAAGGCTACCTCTTATTTCATTGGAATTTCATAGGAAAATAAGAGTGGATAAAGGTAAATGTAGAATTTCTAAATCTCAACCTAATTTACCTATTTTTGTTTCTACATTCAATTGTCATCAAGATATGGCTTGATTATCTTGATATTCTATCAATGTGCCTGGTTAGGTACATGACTTAGTAAGAAATCCATAGAAATATTTACCTTCATCTAGTCTTACAGGCATTATTACCATCGAAGAACAATCAAGTCTTTCAAAGATGCCTTAAGATTGTTAAATGTTATTCATGAAGATGATTTTTTTAGGTTGTTTCATTTTACCTATAGATATGCAACATATGATTGGTTTCTCAATCATCCTAAAAATTACATCATTAGTTCAAATGATTTCAATAGTTATTTAATTAATCAATTTGGAAATGTCATTAGTTCATGTGTTCTATATCAATAATTCACTAAAATGAAGAGAGATTCAAATGAAACCATTAGAGATTTCAATTCTAGATTCTAAAACATGTTTAGTAAAACCATGCTCTGTATAGGCATGATGAATCTTTAGCTTTAGAGATTTATAAGGATGCTTTAGATATAATGAATTTTGTATTTCTAAAAAGATCTATTGGAATCATAAATACATTAGCTTTGGCTTATGCTAAATCTATGAATATTAGAGATCAAATACAACCCCAAGGTCAATTAGCATACGTTATTCCTAATATCAATCCTAATTTGCTTATGTTGAATATCATCCTAAATGCTAATTAAAACATGCCTTCTTTGAATCAAACTCTAGTTTTAATTTAGTTACCTTTGTGTCATGCTCATCCTAGTAAAAATCTAGGATTAGTAAATAAATCTAAAAGTGGATCCCATCCACAAGATTAATGAGCTATGGTGCTAATAGCTGTAGTAGTACTTGTTGACCAATTTTGGTTTACATACCAAAAAATGCACCTAGTCCAAGAGTCCAGTGGAAGGAGAAGGATCCTAATTGAATAAGTGACCTAATGTAATGAGGAATAGATAAATCTCAAGTGGAGATAAAATAGTTTTTGAAAATCTTTTGAATTACTTTAAGAAAGCTCGAAGTGTAATTTGATTAATCTTTAAGGGATAGTTCTATAATTTTAAGATGGAAGGGTCCAAGAAGTTTTCATGGTATATAGGAACATGAATCAGGTTTCAAAATCTTTAGGAGATCATCCAAGCCTTAAAATATTGAACAAAATATGGATTGTGCAAGTTTAAAGAAATAGACCATCACTAGGATATCACATAAAAGCAAATGGACTAGTTATCTTGTGCATTTATAAGTCTACTCTAAAGGATTCATGAGCAATAAGATTGTATCATCATAAAGTCCTTTGTACCAAGATCATATATTTAAATTTTCATGTTCACATGAGTTTTCTAGTTTGATTTATGGAGCTTCAAATGTAATTTGATTAATCTTCTAAGGGAGAGTACTACAATTTCAATATGGAAGGGTCCAAGAATTTTTAAAGGTATATAGGAACATGAATTAGGTTTCAAAAGCTTTAGGAGATCATAAAAGCCTTAAAATATTGAACAAAATATGGACTGTGCAAGTTTAAAGAAATAGACCATCACCAGGATATCACGTAAGAGAAAATGGACTAGTTATCTTATGCATTTTATAATTCTACTCTAAAGAATTCGTGAGAAATAATATTGTAAAATCATAAAGTCATCTGTACCAAGTTCATATCTTGAAATTTTCATGTTCACACAAGTTTTCTAGCTTGAGTTATGGACGTTCAAATTTGGACCTCTAGCATAAGACATTCACACCAATGTCAAAATAAAGCTTCAACAAAATAAACCATTTTGATCTTAAATTTTATGATCACATGAATGTCAATGATAGTCATTCAAACATCATTATATGGGAGCATAGACGTAAAATTTAAGACTGTAAAATAGCCATTGGTTTTCAAATACTAGGTCCCAGGTAGATCTAATGGCATGCATTTAATCATACATTTAGATCTAACAGTGAGTGGAGGTCAAAGGTCTCAGTGAATCTCAAAATCATATTCATGCATGATAAGTATCAATAGTGTATTTAACTATAAAAAAATCAACAATAAATTTTCATCTAAACAAGCAAGATCTAACAGGTCAAGATGGGTCAACATGTCAACAGTCTGAGTCATAATCAATAGCCAAAAAGCAAAGGGCAAGACCAAGACATTTCTATGAAAGTTAATAAGTTATTTTTAGATCTAAGTAAGGTAAAAATGAAGTAACCAAAGCTTGAGCATGGTACCAACTATACCATATGGGCATTATAGGATCTAGCATCACTATTAAATCTCGACAAGAGTAAAATAAGTCTTTTAGACCTAATATAGAGATCAAAGATAGACTAGTGATTACAATGTAAAGTAAAGTATTTTTTAGGTTTCCATGAATATTGTGACTATGTGAAAACTAATAAATGGATTTTTTTCACCTATAAATGGATATGTGTTTTATATTGGAGCAGATGCAGATCATGGAGAGATCTCTCCTATCATCAAGATCACTTTTTCAATGAGCATATTTAGTTAGCCACCCAAAGTAGACGTGTCATAATTTTTTCAATTCCAAGACAAGGTCCTTATTATAAGATCAGTTAGATAATGACATGGAGTTCTAATAAGGACACCTAATGGATGAATAAATATCAATAGAGCATTTAATTATTTTATAAGACCTTCTTTCTTGATAGGACCATGACTTGACATCTTCAAATTAGTGTTAAACCATTGAAAGTGGTTGAGCCTTTTCCAATACAAATCTTTCCCTCTCTTTCCCTTTTCTATAAATATAGGATTCCAATCATTGAAATGGATCCCTCTTTTTTTGTATGAATAGACTCTACTGATATTTATACTATAACAAATTTTGATGAAATAAAGATTGAATGCCATAATTTTCTAGGATAGATTTAAGTGTGTTCCATGAATTCATGTATTGTGGTTAATTGAATGTATGTTCCTTATCTATGTCTAAGTTTATGTCACCTTCAGGAAGTTCTTAGTATCTCTCGTAGGTCATTATAAGTGAAATTTATAGTTTGTTTTCTAGATTGAAAGTGGATATTTTCCCTCTTATTGTAATTTGATAATTGATTAATGATTTATTGTAAAATATTTATGTGATATTGATATTCTTTGGTATTGAATGTGTCTCATAGTGTGTAATGTGTGAGTTTGAGTGATCAACTCATTGGTGCATCACCTATTTTACATGTTTTTATAAGTTATTATCAAAATCTCTCTCTTTTTCCAAGTAAGTGCTAGTTTAGGTTTAGATAGGTGATAGATCTAGAAGGAAGCCAACCTTTTACATAGATATAATCAATTATTAGGATACCCATAGCCTATGATTAGTCCCATGTTGGACTAGATTTGAGTAGGAAGATCTTAATTATCCCCTTTTTAGATAGGGTGTAAATCTAGAACACTAATAGCTTTGGCACACCCAATGCGACCATGTTTCCTTGGCATAATTAAGGTTTGAAGATTAAAAAGAAGGAGTTGTATAAGGATGATACATCTACCATTGTCAAAATTTGAATATCCTTCAAGTTATGGAGTTCATAGCATCTTTAATATAATATTTTCATGCCAAAGGTTACAACAAGATCATCAAGTAAAGGTACTCATTTTGAACATATTGAATTTCCTTCTACTTCTTATAAAATATCAAGATTCAATAGGACAACCCCTTATCTTCCAAAGAAGCAATAATCTACTAGTTATCCTATTATTTTAGTCTAATCTATTGTCCCCATAAGGCAAATCCCTTTTGCCCAAATGGTTATCAAGAATCAAGTGTTTGTTCCATTAAATAGGGGTAGTCTCCTAAATATAACCCAATATGATGAAAACCATGTGTCTACCCTAAAAATTATACCTTTTTTCTCATGATAATGGGATAAAACTAATGTTATTAGGCATATCCAAAATGATACCAATCTATGTTCTATTCAAAATGTTACTCAACATAATATGGCCATTAGGCTACTTGTTACCTCCTTCAAAGGAAAAACATTTAAATTATATATAAACCTCCCTTTAAATTCCATTTATACTTGTGATGAGTTAGGTGCAACCTTAGTTAGGTAATTTGAAGATAAGTCTAATCATCTATATTTGGTTAAACAACTGACTACCATATAAAATTACCCCCATGAGTCCATGTTTAATTTTAACCTCAAATTCCAAAATACATGTATTGGGATCCTTGAATTGTTTATACCATCTCAATAGTATGCATTTATGTACTATCTTATAGACTTTAATTTTGATATAAGTGTCATGATATAGTCTATGGGTGGTACTACCTTGCCAAATACCTATGAAATTGTAATAAGAGCAAAGAATAGATTAATACAAGATGGTAAACTTGATCCAAAGCCTATAATTCCCATATTCCTATAATTTCAACATGTTCCTCCTCCTCAAGTTCTTCATATTCCATCTATAGCCTCTATTCCATCTCTAAAATTCCAAGTTATAACCCCTCATAATTAAGATAATGAGATTGGTGACCTGAAAAACATGTTACAAGCTTTTGGAAATGAGATTTTCTAACTCAATATATAATAGTACCAAGGTAGACCTTATCAACATCAAAACTAGAACACTTGTCAATCTTTCAATAACCAAATACCCCCTGATCAAGGTTTCAAAGACAATAGGCAACTATTATCAAAATCAAGGAGCCATAACCCAAACTAATTGATAGCTATCCCTTGATCCTAATGTACCTTACAATTCAAAATCTATTTTTCCTCAAAAAAATTTGATGCAAGATTTTGGTTGGTATCCTTCCAATCTAAATACACTAAAAATCAAGCCTTTGTATCATAAGATATTACTATGCCACAAATGACATAAGAAGATTTATCTCTTCAAGGTGGTTAGTATCAAGACATGAATATGGGATTATAATGAGAAGATCAACAAGTTATAGGTCAACCTAATGTTATTAATGTTAATTGGAAATTGGATGATCATATTGCATTCAACCAAGTTGGTGAAACTAGAAACACAAATGGTCAAGTTGTAGCTCTGACTATAGCTAAAAGAAGAGTAGTTGAGGAAGCTCAATATGTGACCAATACTTATAGTGTTACTAATTTTATTTATAAGAGTGTCAAAGATAAATTTTTTGTTCTTATAGCATAGAAGATTTAGAATACAGAGGAAGTAAAGGTTCCCTAGATACCTCTAATTAGAGAACAACTAGTGGCTCAAGAGTTACAGCCAAAGGTTAGTGGAGCCTTAATTTAGAATAATAGATCAAATGAAGAAATAAAATATTATAATTAACATGTGGTATTCCATTACCATTTCATGTAAAAAGTACATTCTTATTCAAGAGCTTTTTGATCTTAAGGTATCTAAAGAGCTAGTTGAGAAACAAAGAGCTATCTTGTCTAATTTAGACCAACAAATCATTCAATCTAATCAACAGATACATACCATGACAAAGGTGGAAAAAACCAATGAAAAATAAAGTAAAAACCTTATACCTTATCTCTCTTTGATAGTAGTTGACTGCTTAGTCCATAATTGTATGGTAGATAGTGGAGGTAGTAACACTGTCATGCCCAAATACATTACAAACAAGCTTAGTCTTGTCTATGAGACAAATATCAAAGGAGTATTTAAATTATATGGGGTCACAAAAAAAATAATATGAATAATCAAATATATAAAACTAACTTTACATTCTTTCCTCAATGTTATCATTTAGCAATATGTATTAGTAGTGAACTTGCCTCCCTATTTTACCATGTGTCTATCAAGAGATTTTACTTCAAAGATTGGAGGATACTTGTCAGTTGATTGGACCTATTTAATGTTCAATACTAGGTATGGTAAAAAGGTAACAATATGTTCTGAGCCTATTGAAATATTTCATTTGGATCTACATATGCCAAGTATGGTTAACATAAATTGTGTTATCTCAAACAAGATACTAGAAAATAGTAATGGGAAAATTGAATCACCTCTAGATGGATTCCTAGATATTTTCCTTGATGATTGGGCCTCTAATTTTCATATACATGATCCCTATAATTTAATTTAATAAGGACTTGGTATCTATTTTATTCATTAAAATTATGCACCAATTCCAACATTAATGAAAGATGATCAACCTAGTGATGGACTCTGGAAACTATATTTTGATAGATCTAGGAACAAACATGGAACTAAAGCTAGAATGATGTTAATTTCTCCATCCAATCAAATGTATTTATCTTCTCTCAATTTTCATTTTGGTTTTTATAATAATGTTACTAAATATAAATCACTAGTGCATGGTTTGTAATGGGGAAGAAAGATGAAGGTCAATTCTTTACAAGTTTTTGGAGATAGTGAACTGGTAATTCACCAAGTAAGAGGACTTAATATATGCAAGAACCCACTAATTAGGTCCTATAATCATAGATTATGGGACCTAGTTAAATTAATTAAAGATTTAAATATTCATTCCATATTAATAAATAATAATGATCATGTAGATAGGATGACTGCCATTGGGTCATAATTCAGTATCCCAGATTACATAAAAAATGAAAATATTCAATCACACCTGAAGGTAATTGTAAGGCCTTCTATCCAAAACAAACATGATTATTGGAAAGTATTTGAAGATGATAGTGAGATTGACATATTATTATAAGAGGAATTTTAATTCTCCTCAAGAAACCAAGACAAGTATTTGCAATAGTATGGTGACCAAATTGTGTAATTAAAGACAAACAAGTTGCCTAAAGGGTTGGTCACCATTGAAAACGTATTTAGTAGAGATGATGAATTAACAAATTAGAAGTTTTATTTGTCAACCAAGGAAGAACACTATCTAAATGTGGAGATTACCACTGGCAAGATCTTAAATTTGGGTAAATTTTGCACATCTTTAGAGAAAGAAACTTTTATCAAGTTATGTTTAGGTTTTATAGATGTATGTACATGGAAGTATAGTGACCTTAAAGGATTTGATCTAAGTCTAGCTCAACATACCATTGATTTATAAGATGAGACTAAGATAGTCAAATAGATACAAAGGCCTATTAACACAAATCTTGAACCTTTGATGAGAGCTAAGATGTTTAAGCTCATTGAGTCAACTATAATATTTCTAATTAAGTACTCAACTTGGGTGGAAAACCTTGTTTCATTATGGAAAAATAATGGTGAAATAAGGCTATGTGTTGACTTTCATGACTTGAACAAGGCCTATCTTAAATAACACTATCTATTTCCATCAATGGAATAGATTTTACATCTAGTTGCAAGTTCAGAGAGGTTCTCCTTGGTGGATGGATATAGTGGTTATAACCAGATTTTGGTTAAAGATGAATATTAGTTCAAAACAACCTTCACCACAAAGTGGGAGACTTTTTCATACAAAAATATGACTTTTGGTTTATCCAATACTAGATAAACTTTCTAGAAAGCTATGGACATGGCATTTCAAGGTCTCCTTAACAAGTTTATACTTGTTTATCTATATGATATAACAGTGTTATATAATAATGTATATGAGCATGTGATTCACGTCAAAGAAGTTTATAAAAGGTGAAGGGAATTTAAAGTGTCTTTGAATCCCAAAAGTGTGTTTTATCTATTCATGAAGGTAGGCTTCTTGGACATGTAGTTTCAAAATATGGTACAAGAATAGATCCTAATATGATAGACTCAATTCTTGTACTTTCCTTACCTAAACACAAGAAAGGCTTGTAAATATTTTTAGGTAAGATCAATATCATAAGGAGATAAATTTTAAATTTTTATAATTTATCTATGCCACTCACAACCATGCTAAATAAGGGTCAGATTTTTAGTTGGTCAAAAGGAGTAAGAAATTTTGAAGAGATCAAGAAAGTTATAACTAGTGCTCCTACACTCCTGAATCTTGACTTCACAAAGGGTTTATTATTATACACCTGTGCTAATAATGACATAATTTTAGGTATTCTCATATATTATAATAAAGAGGCTTTAGAGAAACTAATAGCTATCTTTAGTCAAGGCTTAAAAGAATATGAAACAAGGTATTCTTTTGTTAATAAGCACATGCTTTTAGTCATAAGTTCTCTTAAAAAAATTAGGTACTTTTTGTCTAATAATAAGATACATTTAATTGTTGCACATCCAAGTGTCAAATATTTCTTTTTAAATAAAGATATAAATGACAAAAAGAGCTAGTTAGATAACTAAGGTCATGGAATATGATATTGAGATCAAGGTCACAAAGATGGTTAGAGGCAAAGGACTTTTTAAAAATCTAACCCAAGACTTTTAGGAGACTAATGAGATGGTTATGGTGTCAAATGATGAAGAAGTTGAAACTAATTAGACCTCATCTTCTAACTGGTTCTAAGATATGGTAAACTACTTACAAGATGGTTTATCCTTCTTATTTGAGCCCTTAAAAGAGGATATGTTTTAGATTACATGCAATTCCTTTTCTTCTTGTTGATAATGTGTTGTTCAAAAATGATATCAATAACATATTGCTAAGATGTATAGAACTAGATAAAACATAGAGGTTACTTGAGAATTTTTATGATGCACATTATGGAGGACATTATTTATCAAGGATCACAGCCTATAAGATTATGAGAGGTGGGTATTATTGGCCAAGTTTATTTGGTGGTTATCATGCATAGGTCAAAAAATGCACATAGTGTGCTATATTTTTTAGAAAGATGAAGCTTGTAGCCTTATCTCTTCAACAAAAAATAGTGAATCAACCCTTTTTCCAATGGGGATAGGAACTAATTTATCTTATTAATTCCCCTTCAAGATTAGGACACAAGTGGATCCTAACTACTGTAGATTATTTTACTAGATGGATAGAGGTAGTGGCATTAAAAGAGGCAAATGAAACCAATTTTTTAGACTTTTATAAAGGTTTTCTTACTAGATTTGGGGTCCCTTAAACCATAATTTTTTATAATACTATAGATTTTTTAGGATCTAAGATAAGCTAATGTGGAATTCAACATAGTTTTTTTCTCGGTACCTCATCAAACTATTATCCACAAGGAAATGGCCTTGCTGAGTCCACTAACAAGAATTTATTGAAGATAATTAGGAGGATTATTGAAGATAATCAGAGATCATGTAATCTCAAATTAAAGTTAGCTATGTGGGCTAAGAGGATCACCTATAAGAGGCCAATTTCCAATTTTCCATACAAGGTAGTATATGGTAAGGAAGCAAGAATGTTTATTTCTCTTGAATTCCTTGCTTTAGAAATAATGCATCAAATTGAGATTTTGGAGAATGATATAATATAAATAATATATCCTAAGCCCATGGATCTAGAAGAGACAAGGCATCAATCCATGTTGGCTATAAAATCAAATCAAGTAATGGTGAAGAAATCCTTTGATAAAGGAGCTTCTTCAAGAAGTTTTAAACAAGGAGATTTGGTCCTCAAGTAGGATGAGGATAGATCTAAGCCAAGAAGGTACACAAAATTTTACTCTCTCTAGAGTGGTCCATACACAAACTCTAGTTGCAAATCCCACAATGATTTCTAACTCACAAGTATGGATGGTGAAGAGCTTCTTATCCCAATCAATGAGATACATCTAAAGCATTTCTATTAAGGAAGCTAAGTACCCTATACATAGTTAGTTATTTTAAATTTATCTATGTTTTTTTATAACAAATGAGTTTATATCTATTTTATCCTAAATAAGTGATTTGTTACATAACTGTTTGATAGGTTAGTTGCTTTCACTTTATTAAATTAGTTTCCCTTTCAAGTCTATTCCTTTCCCTATATTTTTAATTATTTGTCTTTATAAGTCAAAATGATTTCTTATAGTTTTAAATTGTCTATATATCATTTAAATTATTCAAGAGTCATGTATCTAGTCTGAGTTCTCAAGCATAGAAGGCATGCTACCTAGCCAAGCCACCAAAGATGTTGACCAATTTTGGTCTACATACCAAAAAATGTGCCTAGTCCAAGAGTCCAGTGGAAGGAGTAAGATCTTGATTATAGAAGTGATCCAATGTCATGAGGAGTAGATAGACCTCAAGGGGAGATCATATAGATTTTGTAAATCTTTTGAAACACTTTAAGCAAGCTCAATGTGTGATTTAATTAACCCTTGAGGGATAGGTCGATAATTTCAAGATGGAAGGGTCCAAGAAGTTTTCATGCTATCTAGGAACATGAATTAGGTTACAAAATCTTTAAGATAACATCAAAGCCTAGAAAGATTGAACAAAAGATAGACTGTGCAAGTTTAAAGAAATAGATCATCACAAGGATATCGCATAAGAGAAAATGGACCATCTATATTGTGTATTTTATAATTATACTATGAAGGCATCATGAGAAATAAGATTGAAACACCATAAATTACCTTTTACCAAGATCATATCCTAAAAATTTCATGTCTACATGAGTTATCTAGCTTTAGTTATGGAGCTTCAATGTTGGAATAGCAACATAAGACATTCATATAAATGTCAAAATAATGCTTAAGTAAAACAAACCCTTTTGAGCTTAAATTTGATGGTCAAATTAATGTCAATGAAAATCATGAAAAAATCATTAGATGAGAGCATAAACATGAAATTTAAGCTCATAAAAATAGATGTTGGTTTTTAAATAGTGGGTCTCAAGTATATCTAATGGCATGCATTCGATCATACATTTAGATCTAATAGTAAGCAGAGGTCAAAGGGGTCATCAAATATCAAAATAAAATTCATGTATGATAAGTTTAAATATCATGTTTAACTAAATTAAAATCAATGATAAACATTCATTACAACAAGCAAATCTAATGGAGCAAGATGGGTCAACATGTCAATAGTTTGAATCATGATTGATAGCTAATAAGAAAAGGGTGAGTCTAGGACATTTTGATGAAAATTTATAATGCATTTTATACCTAAGCAAGGTAAATACAATAAACTAGATCTTGAGAATGGTCCAGACTAAACTAGATGGGCATTGTAGGATTTGGGATTGACATTAAATATTTACAAGAGTAAAATAGGTCTTTTGAGCCTAATATAGAGATTAAAGATAGACGAGTCATTAAAAATCAAAGTTAAGTAGTTTTTAGTTTTCCATGAATATTGTGACTATGTGAAAACCAATAAGTGGATTGGTTTTCACCTGTAAATAGACCTATGTTTGATATTAGAGCAAATATAGACCATGGAGAGATGTCTTGCCTATCATCATGGTCATTTTTTCATTGAGTAGATACAATTGGCCACCCAAATTAGATGTGGCATGATTCTATCAATTATAAGATAGGGTCCTCTATAGAATATTAGTTAGATAATGACATTGAGCTCCAATAAGGACACCTAATGGATGAATAAAGATCAATGGAACATTTAATTCTTTTACAAGACCTTCTTTCTTGATAAGATCATGACTCAGTGTCCTCGAATTAGTGCTAATCCATCTAAATTGGTTGAGTCATTTCCAATACACAACACTCCATCTCTCTTTCCCTTTTCTATAAATACAAGATTGTAAGCCTTGAAATGGATCCCTCTTTTTTGGTATGAACAAACTCTGCCAAAATTTGTACTGTAACACCTTTTGATGCAACAAAGACTGAATTCCATCATTTTCCAAGCTAGATTGAAGTGTGTTCCATGAATTCATGTACTGTGGTTAAGTGAATGCATGTTCCTTGTCTATGTATGAGTTTTTATCACCTTCAAGAAGTGATTAATAGTTCTCATAGGTCATTATCAGTGCAATTTATAGTTTTTTGTCTAGCTTAAAAGTGGACATTTGCCCTCTCATACTAATTTTATAATTGATTAATGCTTATTATAAAATATTTATGTGAGATTGATATTATTTTGTCTTGAATGTGTCTCATAGTGTGTATTGTGTGAGTTTGAGTGATCAAATCATTGGTGCATCACCTCTTTTACATGCTTTCATATGTTATTGTCAAAATATCTCTCCCTTTTCCAAGAAAGTGCTAGTTTAGGTTTAGTATAGTTGGTAAATATAAAAGGAATCTAAACTTCTCTAGAGGTCTAATCCATTATTATGATACCCATAGCTTAGGATTAGACCCATGTTGGACTAGATTTGAGTAGGAAGATTTGAACAATCCCCTTCTTAGTGAAGATACAAATTTAGAACACTAATAGTACTCAAGTCCATAATTTAGAGGCACCTAAGAATGAAAATGACTCAATAATTAAAATGCTTCAAAAAATGAAAACTAATTTTTTTCAATTACAAAGATAGGTAGGTAACACTAGGGAAAGTTCTAATAAAAACTATTCATATTAGAAGTTTAATATACCTATGAATATGTTTCATAATAGTAACAACAACAATAATAATGAGTCATTTGCAACTAAGAATAAACTTGAAATAAACATTTGTGATGTAGCTTTAACTAATTATTATGGGGTTCATAACACTAAAAAACATGGTAAGTTAGATTGTGTATAAGTTTGTAATGATTTTGAAGTATTTCAATATGAATTGGATACATTTGATGTTTTTCCTAACAAATATAATGTTACATGGACATTTGGCACTTCAGAGGCATTCAAATCTTTTGAAACAACTCTTATGGTGGAAACTTTGATTTTCCATTCCAAGATGAGAATGAAGCTAAAGATACTCCAGAGGAGATTCATGATTTTTAATAGTACCTAAAGAAGACTTATCAATTGAGTAATAGAGAACAAAAAAAACCAATGACAGGATCTACTCGACCAAATAACTTTGATACTCCTCATAATCCCAAGGAAAATAACAATCCAAAACCTCAAAAAGGAAGTAACACTAGAAATAATGTGAATTCTTCTAGTTATTCTACTAGGAGTGGGTATAATATTGTATATGATATGAATAAAATTAATGTTGATATCACATTAATTTAATTGACTCAGATAACTGAATAGATAGACTTGTTTCTATAATCTTCAATTAAAAAACCTAGTAAATCATAGAAACTTACAAATGAAAATGTAGTGATGTATAAGAATAAAACAAAGGTTCTACCTTTTTTACTAATAATTATTTTTTTGGTAAAAACTTGCATAATTATTTGTTAGATTTATGTGCCTTTGCAAATGTCTTACCAAAAGGTATTTGTGAAAATCTTGGTTTAAGTCCTATTAAGTTTAATAGAGTGTGACTCAATTAGACAAATATAGAGTTAAATTTATTGGTGAATTGTTGAATGTGTATATACATCTTTATTTGGAGCCAAGAGTGTAGTAATTTATTGATATATAAGTTGTAGACATTCTAGATGCTTACAGGATGTTGCTTAGTAAAGATTGGACCAAAAATTTGAATGGATACATGTCAACTAATTGCTCTCACATGTGGTTACTATTATGATATTAATCTTCATCCTTGGAGAGAGTTCTTTAGGATCCATCTAACTAATCCATAATATTTGGATAACATTAATTTAGGTGATTCAACAGAAGGAAGCTAGCCTTATCCAAAGTTATAGTCCCATCACAGGTTACCCATAACCTAGGGTTGTCCCAATATTATGGATTAGTTATAAGGATCCTAAAGAACTCTCTCTAAGGGTGTAGATTAATGCCATAATAGTTTATAGCATGCCTAGTGGGACTTTACTACATTATTCATTGGTGAAGAGTTTTGGTGTTCTCTTCGTCCAATCAACCTTTAGAGGCAAATGTTTAAACATCAATGATGACTCTAAGCATCTATCAACTATTTTAAGTAGCCTAACAAAGTACCTATTCACCATAATTTGGTATGTATAATCATCCATATTTTGATCATTATGTTTATTCTCTACCTCAACATCACATTTATTAGGAAAATAATGTTTATGTGTTCCCCCCAAGTGGACCTCAAATAGCCTACCATCCCTATCATGGCCTTTTCCCTCTTACCACTCATACATAATACCAAGTTCAACCTCCTTCACATTCAAATTAGTCATCTAATTCCCCTTTTCAAGAACAGGCTTATCTTATTACATCCTTGTCAAGAGTCAAGAAAGCATTATCAGTTTATATTGAGTTGATAAGGGAGATTGGTAGGGGTTTGGAGTTTTCTTCAGTCATCCATATCCATATTCTACAAGAGGCAAGGAGTTTTATTCAGTTGGTTAAGAATAGATGGTTAGTTTGTGAAGGTAAACAATGGTCATCTTGTAAGAATGAGGACATAGTAATGATGAGAAGCATGATCCATAATGTAGATAATGTGTTGATATCCTATGAAGATCAACAAGCACATTTGGATCAGTCTTATGTGTCCTCTCCCCTCCAAGAGCCTCAATCTCAATCTTTAAGAGTTCTTGATCAACCCGCTAGTCAACCTTGTCAAAGTCCATCCTTATCAAAAGTTAGAGAGGAAATATTTGACCAAGGGAGAATAATCATGAAAATCAATAAGGGGGTTAATCTTGGAAAAGAATTCCCCATTCATGCCATGGAGGGGATACATATCTTCTTGCAAGAGTTTTGGGATGTGTGGGCACTAATTAAGGAAGTTGATTATCCATAGGCTAAGAAGCAAGAATTGAAAGGATGGGTATTATCCATTGAAAAAGTGTTTTAGTAGTGGGGGAAAGAGTATGTCAAACCTAAGCCAATTATTTTATCCTCTCCTACCCCTACACCCATTCCCACATAAGAGCATAAATGCATTCCATCATGGATCTTATCTAGCACATTATACCATAGTTATGTCATGCCCTCACTTGGGAGGCCACCCTCTTCTATAATTATTCAAAATGAAGAAATGGTGTTTACTCCATACTCATTTCCATCATGGATATCAGTTCATAAGGGTGTAAAGAAGGAGGAGGTGTTCATTATAGAGGTCTAAGCATCAACTCAAGAGCCACCAAAGAAGCCATTCAAAGTCCCTAGCTGGAAGGATACTCTCCTAAGTTGTAAGAAAGGTTAACATATTAACCCTCCCACTATCCCCCTCTTAGATAGAGAGCCTATTCTGAAAAGAATAAAGGAGGAGCTAGTAGTCATAGGTGAACTTGAAGAGGATAATACAAGTGTCTATGATGAGGATATAATAATAGTTAGCCCAAAATTCATTAAAAAGGTGAAGAATTAGGTTTGAACCAACCTTATTAGCATGGATTTGACATTAATGAACTAGATCTTGATGAGGATAATACTCAAGTTGAAAATAAAGAAAAAATTAAATGGACTACTGAAGGTCCATTCTACATAGATCAAGAAGAGGATTAAAACTAGGTGCCTAAGGTTGGTCCACTTTAAGATGAGGTGTCATTTGAGGATAACCCTCATATGTTAGAGCAAGAGGAAAGTAGATTAGAGATTGAGAAAGATATGTGTGATATTTCAAACCTTAGATGGTCAAATTAATCCTCATTTTTGGTTAAAGAATAAGATGAAATATTAAGTGAGGTTGATGAAGGAGACATCTCAAGTACTCAAGTGATGCAATTTGATGAACATACCAGTGAAAAATTTGAAGGGTTGTGTTAGTGATTCAATGCCATAAGCAAAGATTCAAAAGAGGTTAAGGGACAATTCTTCTTCTAGGAACCTATGGGCATGTTTCTCTAAGCATGATTAGTCCTAATTTTAACAAGGATAATGGGGAAGGATATGATATTTTTAAACCACCAAGAGAACCAAGTAAAATTGCTCCCAAGAGCCTAAATTAAGTCTTCTTGAAAGGATTTCTCAAGAGTGATAAGCAACTTAAATCAAGTAATCCCATAGTCCAACATAAACCAACTTGAAATAATTGGACCAATATGTCTATAATGGAGATATGTCTATTCCATCTCATCCATTGGATAGCACATCAAAAGGATTGGCCATCAAGATACTTGGTTAACCATTTATGGTACCTCTAAAGTAAGTTATTTTCCATCTTGGTTTGTTACAAGTGAATGATACTAAAATTTTACCATTTAACCCAAGAGGGAGGTGCTTGTAAGTTACTTTACAGTATTTTATATATTAAAATATATTTCATGCTTTCCTCTAAGTGCCTTTATGCACATTTATTTATTACGTTATTTTTCTTTCTTTCTCCAAGTGCCTACATGAACTTGACTTTATTTATTTTATTTTATTTTTTCTTATTTATTCAAAAGAGATGTATATAAATGGGAATCCTTGCATCTTTTCATATCATTTGGGAATAAATATCTTATGTATCCATGCCCAATGGATTAGACAAGGCAACTAGTCTAGGTTCTCAAGTATAGTAGGCATGTTTTCCTATGAGTCACAAAATATGTTGGCCAATTTTGGCCCACATATAGAAAATAACCTAGATGGGCTAGTTATGGAAGTAATAACATGTTTTTATTAAGTTGAATATAGTTTTTGATGAAATGGATGATCAAAAAATGACTTGCACAAGTCTAGAGAGACCATACCATCATTGCATATCATAGAGAAATAAATATACCAGATTTATTAAGAATTTTATAAGTATGCTTAGGAAGTTTCACAATCCCATAGTATCAAATGAAAATAATTCATTTAGTGTCAAGATCATCCTCTACAAATTTGATGTCTTGATGAGATTTATATCTCAAGATATAAGCCTTTAAAGTTAGACTTGTAGAGTGAAACATGCATAAGGACATCAAGTTAAAGATATGACAAATAGAAATTTGAATTAAAATTTTCCAAGGATAAATATATGGATTAAAATTGAAATATCTCAAGTGGCCATATCAAATTGAATAGCAAGTGGAAACCTAATGATGTTAGTGGGTCTCAGAGATATAACAGAGTGAATTTGATCATGCATCGAAGATCAATGGTAAGAATAAATTCAAAACATAAAAGTTACCAGGGATGAATGTAGATCTAACAAGTGTCAAGATATCATGTGTTTTAATGAATATCTAATGGTTCACATTGAGTAATAAGGAGAATGTGTCTAAGCTGATCGATGGTGCACAATCTATCATACAAAAGTAGATCAACAACTAGTGAGAAGTCAAAAAATTAGCATATCTTAGGGATGAATGCAAATCTAGAAAAAGTGTAGGAGTAGATGAAACCAATAGTGTATCTTGAGAATAAATTTGTAATTTCCAAGTATATTGATCTTGAAGGTATGGATCAAGATTGATGATTGATATCAAAAGTCAAAATCTAGGGACTTAAAATGGAGAATGAATTCAACTCAGGTTGAACCAAATAAAATATCTCAAAGGGATATGTAACCATTATAGCTCTGTCAAGCATCATTAAATGTGAGACGCATTCATATAGTAAAGTTGGTTATGATGAATTTTTGTCACCATTAAAGCATAGTCTCAACCTCTAGTTCAAAGATTTAGAACTTATGGGGCCCATTTTTTTGGGTCACAATATTGTTTCATGATTGTTATCATTGATATTTAAATAATATTTGTGTAGATAATGATTCCTTAGCTTACACAAGGTTTATAGGAATAATAGGTTTTATCAAACCTAATATAGTTCAAAAAGGAAGCTATGTGGCCTATAGGTTTTCCATTGATATAATAGCTATATGAAAACTAATAAATGAGATTGATTTTCATATATAGTAGACATATGTTTAGATATTTAAATGGAGAAGATATATGATTATGGATTTTTTCATATTTCAATATAGTCACATCCTTGCCAAATAGGTACTTGCTACCAGTCAAAGCAGATATAGTGATGGCTCTATCAAAATTATAGGTATGAAGATTTTCCTCTCATGAATAGTGAAATCAAGTGGAAGGTAGCATAAAAGTCAAATCAAAGAGATCTAGTGGTTAGATAAGTAATTTGAGCATTAAATGTTCAAATCTTACAGATCTTTATTCCTTGAAAGGATCATGACTCATCATCTACAAAATAGACTCTTATCTTATAATGTATTTCTTAGTTAATAAGAAGAGTTTGAAGACTATTTAGAGCAAATAAAGGCTAATTTTTTGATGAATTATTAGTCTTGATTAGATTAAAATATGGTGGATAATTCATTAGAAGATGGTGGAAGCACATTTAATGATCTCAGATGGCATGCTCCCTCTCTTCTATCTTCCCCTTTTCTATATATCACCCATTCTTTCTTATTTGTAAGAATGCTCATTTTTGGGAGTATCAGGGGACTCTCTGAGATATTATAAAATATTATCCTCTTGATTAGGATAAAATTTATCAAGCATTTGCAAGAACTACCTTTTGATGCAATAAAATACTTTCTTTACCTATATCTTACCTTATGTGTGTGTTGAGTGAGTTGTGCATGATGGCATTATGTGAAGAAAAATATTTTTTATGCATTATCCTCCTTTCTAACCTCATTTATCATGTGTTTAAGATATTACAAGTCTGAATTAGTGTTCTTCCTAAACCTAGTCCATGAAACACTTATACATTGAGCTAGATTGGTAGGTTGTGTTATCTATCATTATCTTGTGTTGATATAGTGTGGGTTTAAGCTTATGGCAGTTTCTCAATTTTATTTGGTGCATCACCTAGTTAAATTTATTAGGATCCCTTTCCCCCTTTCTAACTCTTTTCCCTATGACAACATTAGTTCAGGTGATCCATTAGAAGGAATATGACCTTCTCTATAGGTTTTGCCCCATCATAGGTTACCCGTATCTTAGGGTTATCCCAATAATATGGCTTAGTTGGAGGGATCCTAAAGAAATATCTCTAAGGATGTAGATTAATGTCATAACAGTTGCCATGGAGGGGAGATTCTAATCAAATTTTGATTTAAAGGGAACCAAAGATGAAACATATGATCACTAAATAAAATGCATCCAATGAAAGGGTTAGTTTGGTTAATTCTAATTTAGGGGTTTACACCCTTGACACTTCTTAGGAATGTAATTCTAAAGATTCTCATGCTATACCTAAACTTTAGAAATTATATAATTATGGTGCTAGATGCAAATCTAGATTTGGATTATGAATATTTTTAATCAATCCCATTAGGAAAGAATATAATTCCTCTTACAAACTTTAGTTTTCTTGCACCAATAATTTGGTAGAGTATGAAGCATTAATCTTAGGGTTACAATTTCATATCAAAAACAAGGTTAAACAATTATTAGTATATGTTAATTTTGAACTAGTAGTCAATAAGGCTAGAAGTAAGTATCAATGCAAATTATATTATATGAAGAAATACAAGTTTAGAGTATGGGACTTGATTGGGTATTTTATTTCAATCCCTAGAGAAGGAAACCAATATGTTGATGAATTAGCTTCAACTATAGATAACCTACTGCCAAAACAAGATTCCCAAGCCTTAACATTTAATTAATCTCATGTCCCTTTGTACCTGATAATGTGAATCATTTGCAAGTGTTTAGTGATGACTAATAGATCATTGAATTCATGGATAACTCAGGAGTGTTTGAGTCTCATGTTATTGATGAGGTAAATGATAATTCTCTTGATAATGATATAGTTAATGATAAGATAGTACAAATTAATGATAACAAGATTCCTAAAGGCATGATTTCCTTGGAAAGACTATTTGATAAATACAAGCTAGCTAAAACTAATAAAGTTCCTAGAGTGAATGGGAAGGATTAATATGTAGTTGATATAGGAACTCAAGGTCAACCTCAGCTAGTAAATATTGGTATATCATGCACAAATGAATAATCTAAAATGGCTAGAGACTTACTAACTAGGTATAAGGATGTTATTGCATGGTCTTATGAAGACTTGAAGATATTTGATCCTTGATTTATTACCCATACCATTACCTTAAAATAAGCCTATAAATATTTTAGATAAAAGCAAAAACCAGTTAAACCTATTTTGGAACCATTGATTTATAAAGAGGTTAAGAAACTATTAGATGCAAAAATAGTTTTTCTAATTAGACATTCTACCTAGGTAGTTAATCAAGTACTAGTTAGAAAGAAAAATAGAGAGATTAGATTATGCATAGATTTTAGGAACTTGAAAAAATATTATAAAATGGATATTTATACTTTTTCATCCCGTAACCAAGTGATTCAAATAGTTAGTGGTTTTACCATGATGTATTTCCTAGATGGTTTTTCATGTTACAATCAGGTACTTGTTAACAAGGAATATAGAATGAAGACTACATTCATAATAAAATGGGGTACTTTTTCTTACAAGAGGATGCCTTTTCGACTCATCAACATAGGAACTACCTTTCAGAGAGATATGGACCATTCCTTTTGAGGTCTCATAGGTAAATTTATCAGTATGTATATTGATGATCTAACTATATTTTCCAAGAATAGGGAAGATCATATAATACATTTACAACAAGTATTTGAATGCTGTCAAAGGTATAGAATTTCCCTTAACCCTAAGACAATCATATTTTGTGTAACCAAATGGAAATTACTAGGACATGTGATAACTAAATATTGTATTTTTATAGATACAAATAGGATCAATGTTATATCTAAAATAAAACCCCCAAATAGTATAAAAGAACTAAAGTCTTTCTTTGGGAAGATAAATTTTGTAAGAAAATTCATTTTTATTTTTGTAGGTATTGCAAAACCACTCAATGACATGATAAATAAGGATGAAAAGGTTGAATGGAATGAAGATACTAATAAGGCATTCAAGGATATCAAAGAAGCAATAGGACAGGCACTTGTGCTGAGAAGTCCTAACTTTACAAAAGATTTTTATATTTATTCCTTTAATTTTGAACATACTATAATAGTTGTATTAACTCAAAAATTTGATAAATGTGATGATCCAGTTTCATTTATGAGTACTAACCTCAAAAATATTGAGTTAAATTATTCCCTAATTAATAAACAAGCATTTTATTTGGTTAAGCTAGTCAAAAAGTTTAGTCACTATATTCTTAAGAATAAAGTGTATGTTATATTACTAGACATTTCCACCAAAATAATGCTAATTCAATGTGAGTTAGGAAAAATAAGAGGTAAGTGAGTGTCTATACTCCAAGAATATGATCTTGAAATGAAAACTACTAAATTGGTGAGTTGTCAAGGACTAATTCAAATGATTGTTAACATTAATCCTAAATTGAGCATCATGTAGGTTAACCAACAACATTTTCAACAAAATGAATGTTATGATGAAATCATTCATTTCCTAATCAATTATTCTTGTCCTTCAAAATTGAGAAGAGAATATAGAATGTATTTAAGGATTAAAACAACTCACTTCTTGATCAAAGATGGGATACTTTATAGGAAGAAAAATGAAATAATATATTTGAGATGTGTTTCAAAAGAAGAATCAATTGAAATCTTAAATACCTTTCATGAGAAAATTGGGGGTGGACACCCCTCTAGGAAAATAAATGCTTAAAAAATCCTAAGGGTAGGATACTATTGACCCACCATTTTAAACGATGCTCACAACCATGTCAGGTAATTTCATCAATGCCAAATCTTCAATACAAAAGAGACTAAAGTAGTTATGTCATATAGGCCAATTTTAATTGGCAAACCATTTTCTCAAAGGGGTTTAGACTTTGTAGGGGTTATCAACCCTACTTCTTCATATAGACACAAGTATGTTCTTATTGCCATATATTATTGTACAAGATGGATAGAGGCAATAATAACAAAAGAATATAAGACTGAGTATGCCATCAAGTTATTAGAAGATAACATTTGCACTAGGTTTGGGACACTAGTATCATTGGTCTGTGATAATGGATCAACATTTACATTTATAGAAATGATTGAGTGGCCTATCATAACAAAATAACACTTAAGTTTTAATCTAATCATTATCCTCAAGGTAATGGAGTTTTAGAGTCTAAAAATAAGAATATGATGAAAGCTATTAGAAAGTTTGTAAATCAAGAACCAAGAACATCTCATAAATTTCTCAATTTCTCTCTATGGGTAGATAGAACTAGAGCAAAAAAAGCTTTAAAAGAATCACTATTTATATTGGTATATGTACAAGAACCAATATTTAAAATTACTCTCCAATTTACAACTTACTATTTTGTGTAAGAGCATATGGAATAAGATCAAGAATATTCTAATTATAGGTTGCTTGATATCATACAAATGGAGGATGCAAGAGAAGAAGCATTTGCTAACTTAAGCAGACATTGAACCCCTATTAAAAGATGGTTTGACAAAATTTCATAGATCAAGGTGTTTAGATAGGGGGACCTCTTTATCTTATGGGATAAATCATCTAAACCAAAAACAAAACATGGTGAATTCATTCCTTTGTGGATTGGCCCTTACCAAATTGTTGAGACATTGGGAGAAAACACCTTTAAACACAAAGACTTACAGGAAGAAGAGTCACTTTTACAACCAATGGGAAATATCTCAAAAATTACTTCTCTATTGTTCCACCTCAAATCTTTATGGAGTAATCTATAAGATTAGTTAGATTTAGTGTAGGTAGGTTTAGATTAGTTTCATGTATGTCCCTTATTTGTAAATAGTGTTTGTGAATATTTGTTTACTTGTTGTGTGTTTTTTTTCTTAATTTTTTCTTTTGTTTCCAATAAGTATTTTCCAAGATAGGTTTTTAAGCTCCAAATCCATCTAAATGGTCAAAACAACTTCAAATGAGTCCTTTAAACATTAGTTGATCATGGATCTTGGAAATTATGAACTTAATGTTATGATTCTGAGAAATTGGTAAAGATTGATGTATAGATTAGTTTTTCTTAAAAATATTAAACCTTATTTTGATCTATGTTTAATTTTAATAAGGATTGCATATGTTTGAGTGAAATTTTCAATTATTAGAACAAAATCATGTTAGCACTTAAAGAACATTATTGATTGGGATGACATCTATAACCAAAGATGATTATCTGAAAATTAAACATTGGACAAAAATCCTAAACACATGGATAATTATGGTTCCCAACCTTTTTTGGAAAGGTAAATACATTTGAAAAATACAATTGAAAAATACAAAAATAAAAGTCTTATTGAAAATCTAAAAGTTTTGTAAACAAAGGTGATTTGGGTGACCTCCACCGAGGCTATAGACACTTAGATGGCAATGGAGCAAGGCCTAAATTGGAACAAAAGGTATCTCTATCAGGGATATAGATGCCTAGTTAGTATAAACATAATTCCCAAGACTTAACCATTCATAAATCATGATTCATAATGAATATCTAAATATGATACAAGTCTATGTTAATGATTAAGGTCATGAAATAAGGAAGTTATTCTCTAAATCCCAATGGTAATCTATAAATGAATCAAATCACACATATCATGATTAAGTTTTGATGTTTTAACTAAATTATAAATTGTTAATACTTTTTTTAATCATTAATTGATCTCAATAATGGTACTTGATCATGTGGAATGATTAGTTTGTTTATTATTTTGAACCAACAATATTTGAATTCTAATAGTTTGCAATGTTTCCCCTAGAAGTCACCATTAGTTGAGGTCAACATAATACCATTTATAAAATATAAAGACCCTTATTCAATGTTTCAAATTATGTTATAAATTAGGCATTAAACTTGATCAGAGTGCATTATTGAATATCATGTTTGCAATGACAAGCTAGCACATAAGCTTTATTTGATTTTATCTAACATTGTTAACATTTGCCTCATGTGTTTCCATCTTAAAATATCAATAGATCTTCATCATATTGAACAATTGTTCATGGTTTTATGATTTAACTTTAATTTGACCCTTAATTAGTTAATTAATATGGTTCGATTTGAACTCAAGTTTATACAACGTTCAAAACCTTAGTCTAAATTAATTTAGCCTAAGCTCTTATGAAAATGGGTTCATATTTTTTATGGTTCACTTTATTTCATTTTAATATTAGTTTAATTTTAACCTAAGTTTTAATTGAGTTTATTAATTCATTATAAATTTATTCTAAATTTATGTTGGGTCTTTGTATGTCCCAAGACCTTGTTTCTTGAACTTTATTGTTCACAGGTATGAATTGAACACACAGTTGCCAAGATTTGATCAGATTAAATATCAATGGTATGCAGATGATCTCCCAAGTAAAGAATTAAAATTTTCCTAGGTTAAAGATTGATGGTGCATATTCTTAGTACAAATCTTGATCAATAATCAATATTGAAGGCTGGGGTCAAAAATTCAAGATTGAAGATCTATGAAGCATGTTAAATCATGTAATTAGAGATATAATGATGAGAAAGAGACAAAATTTCAAAGGATCCTGAGATTGAATGTTATTTTAGCAAGTATCACACTCATAATGCATTAGATGTATATCAATATTCTACATTTAATTAGGTAAATAGGTAATAGATCAATGGTCTATATTTGATCATATGCTTAGAAAATAAATGGTGTGAATTTGATCATCTAAATCAAAGATAAATAGTACAATTTTAATCTTACATATGAATATTGATGGTGTGAATCAAGTTGAGTTAAAAAACCCATATTGGACATGATGATTTCATGTAGCATAGGAGCATTAATCAGATGGAAATTATTAACAAGGTATGTAAAAGGAAACAAAGTTGCCAAGTGGCACAATCTTATAAGCCTAGATCATAGATCAATGGACACATTGCAAGTCAACTTTATATAAGGCATGAGATGATGACATGTGCCTAAAGTGATAATGGTGAAATTTCAAAAATAAATAAATGTCATGGCAAGGGGATGCCACATAAGCAAACATGTCAGATGGAAATATTTTGTGGACCCATGCATGAAAAGATATAAATATGAGATCCAAATATGATCTAAGTCACCTAAGCACATCTTTCGAACTCACTTTCCACCATTAAAGCTTTGTTTAAACCTCCAAAAATCCATAGAACATATGAAAAGCCCTAAATTATTCCTGGATTCATTATTTTGATTCAAAAGAGAGAGCTTAGGAATATAAATTATTCAAGGAGTTCAACCAAATAGCTAAAAGAGTTGAATTATCATTTGAAAGTGTATAATTTGATTAGGATCATAACAATGAAAAAATATAAAGCTACTTTAAAACAATCAGTTGAATTATATTTGTCATAAGATGCAGAAGGTCAATTTTTCAAGGATATAAAGCTTGTAGCTTCCTCATTAAACACTAGAGATAATAATTTTTTGAGTTTGTTCTAGAAAATTGAGAATGAGGGGATTCTAACCAAAGAAGAAGAGAAACTACTTCAAGTAAAAGGACTCTATGATAACATAGTGGCAATTCAAATGACTAGACTCCATTATGTTGTTTCTAAAATAGAGGTACTACATTATATCGATGTCTTGAGTCCTATTTTCAAATATTCTAAAATTGACAAGGGTTTGTTGATTCATGAACCTAGTTTGAGGAAAATTTAATATCTATCCTTTGTTGATTTTGAGTCTTACTATAAATTTTCTAGGCCCCAAATAGACCTAACATCCATTAATACATGTGACCAAAAACATTCCATGATGGATATCCTAGTAAAATGGTTAGAGATTGCTAATAAGGTCATTGTTGATTCTAAAAATAAAATCATATTGGAGAGTTGTTAGTGATGTCATGGTGAAGCCATGGAGGTGTCTTAGTGAGTGGTTGAAGTGCTTTGATATCTAATGTAACAATGACAAAGTCTGAAATGTGCTTGTCCTAGTGTTCTTAATGGAGGCTTAGCTGATCTTTAATTTTGGATTGATGAGAGATGTTTAGGGATGAGTATGGTGATTTGAGCATATGCAAGGGGTCTTATCAATGGTTAAGGATGATTGGAGAGCTTGTGTACTATTGACCAAATTTGACCATGTAGGTCAAATTGGGATGCCTATAGGTAAAATATTGATTTTTAGATGTTTTAAGGGGTCTAATATTATGTCACAAGGTGTATTATAGGTCCATCTAATGTATTTTAATGCCATATTAGTGTTGGTTATTGGTCATTTTAGTCATTATATCCCTTGGAGTAATTTTGAGGGTCAAAATGAGCATTAAATGACTTGTATGGCCTCCTTGGTAAATGTAAAGGTTCCAAAAGGTGATGTCAAGACCCATGTGTCCTTATATGTCTTAATCAACTATTTGTAATGGAAAAGTGGTAGGTTATTTATAAGAAAGAGCAATTTTCTTGAAAAAAGAGGAGTTTTGTTGAGGTGTACATACTTGTATAGACTCCTATAATTGAGGATATTTTTGGAGTGTCCCTTGGTATTCCAAACACTTTTTATAGTAATTATTTTTATTATAAGTTCTAAAAAATGAAGAAAAGCACTTCTCTCTCCTTCCACTAGGCTTTGCAAGTGAGAATGGTCTTTAGGTTTGTATTTAGTATAGTCATCAAGAGAATTTTTAGAAAAAATAATCTTAAGGGTGTCTTCTATAATCAGTCAGATTCCATTTGATGTTTGGTTTCAGATTAATTGTGGTATGTGCTTTATGAACCATTCATAAGAAGTAAGACTATCCATTTTTCTTGCTAATTTGTGCACCCTATATATTTTGTTTTGGTTTAGACAAGTACATAAAAATCACTTGATGATTTTGTTTCCAAATTATGTTTAATCCATATTGAAATTATTCCCATTCTTTTTTTAGTATTTCAAGGTGTTTGGATATGAAAATCATCTTAGGTTGCAAGTGAATGCACCATTTTGTGTTGTATTACCATTTACAAGATCTTATAGCTTTGGTAGTGATTTTGGAGGGTGAAGATGGGTTAATTTACATGTTTCCAATGTTATCTTGATATATTCCCATTTCAATCTCAATATGTAAAGCAACATCCCATGAGTTTACAACCATATGCAAGAAACATAGCTAGGAAGTCATGAAGATACATTTGTAGGCATCCTTATAGAAGGATATCACATTGGAATATATATTTTAAAGATATTTATAAGACCATAATAATGGTAAAAAAATCCATTTAGGCCTTTTTAAGACCTATATTATATCATAATATGCATTTCTTGGTCACTACCTATGTAAACTCACTCTCTACCTGCATACGACTCAAAATTTGCACCTACAGGTGCCCTCTTGGAAACTAATCATGTTGAAAAAGATCATTTTAGATAAGCATGGTAATTTATAGCTAATATAGTTTATTTTAAATATTTTTAAATGGTTTAATCTACATTTAATCCTACAAATCATAAACATTTCTCATAAGACCATTTACTGCCTATGCATTGGAATAACCACCTACAAGTGTAACCATAAAGAGGAGTCTTTTTGAGGTATTAAAACAAGTTATGAGTCTCACATTAAATTCATAATGTTTTTTAGACCATGTAATATTCAATTGAAGTGATATATTGGTGAGAAAACTATGAATAAACTCTTAAGGATGATGACTATGGAATTCAGACCCCCTATCCCTAAAACATGAAAACAGAGAACCTAAGCATTTTTTTGAATCTTCATAACAGGTTGAAAATTATTTTTCAGCATCTAGATGACATTTTATTTAATCATCTAAAAATTACAAGGACTCCACAAAGTTTTAGGGGTATAATATCAATATATATTGGGCTCTTAGAAGCCCAAAATTATGCTTTTATGCACTAAACCTAGGCAATAACATCTACAAGATTTAACTCCTTAAGTGATATTGAACCCCAAAAGGATAATATGAGGAATATATCTAGGTTTGAGTGGTATTAATGAGATAATAAATTTCCTAATTATTCAAATTTAATCAAAAACAGTTGAGATCCATGGTTTTTTCCTCATAAAAACCTACATGTATGCTTAACTCTAAGGTTATGTACCTACAACCAAGGGTTAAAATCCACATAACCCATTACAAGGGCTTAAGCATGGAAACTTAAACTTTAAATTATTTAAAATTAATCCAAAATAGAAAAAAATATTCCAAAGGAAATAACTTAAACCATGCAGTACATAGTTTGAAGGAACCCTACACAGTATGTATCTTCTAGGAGTTTATCTTAGAGATATAAAGAGTTTGGGGGTAAAATGACCTATTAAAGGGATAAAAACTAGTAAAAAACCTATTTATGACTTAATTAATATGATAAAAAATTTATTTTATTTGAGTTAATAGGGGAAGTGCCCTTTATTTTGTCTCAGATAGAGGGCACTTCCCTTTATGCACAAACATGTAGTCTTGAAGAATGTAGAGGAAGGGATGAGATAAAGGGCCACTGAGACATTAGATAATTTATTAATAGATGTTTTAGGTTTGTAAAAATATGATAAACCATCACATGAGGAGATAACCCAATAATATGGTCTAAAACCCTTAAGGTTATAGTTAAGCTTGTTAAGCATGTTTAAGAATAGTGCCCAAATGAAAGGTCATTTTCATTTCTAGATGTAGGTGAGATTTATAACATATTAGGGCATGTTTATAAGGTCATAAAAGAGGTTTCCAAGTCTTTTAAATGTAGACAAACCCCTAATAAGGCCAATTTTAGTTTAGAGACAATTCAAGCATTCAAGAAATAAGAAAACAAGCTTGATAGGCCAAGTTGAAGTGATTACATCTCCTTGAAGGCTATGCATGGAGATATAAGAAGTTTTAAGGTGTCTAAAAAGGTCTTGAACCTTTAGTTTTGGGAATTCATTGGTATTTCCAATGCCAAGGATCTATGAATAAAGCCTAAGAGCCTAAAACACTTAAAACCCTCTGAACCCTTAATCTAGACCTAAGGAAAGAAATGAAGGAGATAATGCACCAAAATGACATAGTTTTACTAGAAAAAGGATTTAATGTTGTATAAGGATTAGTTAGTATCCCTACCATTAGGATGAGTTGTATGTAATATGTATGGATAGGGTACAAAATTGCTCTTTTTTATATTTTTGTGCATTATGTAAGTTATATGAGGCTTCAAGAGCTAAAATCAACTTTGGAAGAAATATTAGTAATTAAGATAAATACCCATGTCCATTTAATTCCTTGTAAAAAATATTAAGTGTGTTTACTAGCTACTTCATCTCAACCAGTCAAAACTAGTATAGTGAACATGATAGTGAGAAGGGTGAATATCTTCAAGTAGTTTTCTTTTAAGGTATTCCTAATGCCTCTAAGGCCATAGAGGGTATTTAAAAGTTTCATCCACTACCTTGTACTATATTTCATGGAAAAATTATGTCTTCTGGAGGTCATGTGTGTAGGGTGTGTGAAAGAAGAGTTATTTTGATTTGAAGTAATGATGACTCACTTTCAAGAGATTCTAGATGATCAAGAACACAACCAATGCATGGAGAGGTATGTATAAATTCAATCCCTCACATTCTAATAATCATACTTATCCTTAATAAATTTTGGGATGTTCAAGTAAGGTTAAATCATGAAAGCAATTTTTTGAGCCACTAAAGGTAATTCCATACTACTTTTCATGAGTTTCAAAACAAGGAAAGCAACTTGTATCTTCTAACATTATATGTTCTATTTCACACTTCCTTATTATACACAAGTAACTCATTTTATCAGCTTAAAAAGTGTCATTATGTCATTTGGACTTATTTCTTCTCCTCTCTCTCTCAAGTCCTATAAGAACTAGCCATTTTGGCCTTTATAACTTATGTTCCACTTGAGTATGGTGAAGCCATGCTCATTTTCATAACATGGATCAATAAAGACTAATAATTTTTACCTCTTCCATGACTATTCATTTTGTGTTTTAATTGGATGATTGATCTTGATTAGTGATGAATCTTGTTTCCTTAGCATATTGACTCATTATCTCACCTATTTGTAGTTGGAAATTTTCTTCTTGTAGGTAATTTGAAGTGTTTTAGGAAGTTTCAAAGTGGAGGGAGTTTTCCTATTCAATAGTGTCATTATATACCTCTTATCTAGTCCTCTTAGCCTAAACATTCATCTATAACCTCATAATGAAACATTGATATGAGAAGATGCAGATTGGAGAAGTGTATGTTTGGTTAGTTCCTTGTTCTCATGTGTAACATACATCTGATCAAAATTCTTCAACTAATTTGGTGTATCACCTCCCTTAGGGTAGTTTTCTTTTAGTATTCTTTCCCTTTTCACTCACAAATTTTAGGTTTAGTAGTGATTTACAAGTAATACATCAAGGGAGTTAACCCTATATATATATATATATATATATATATATATATATATATATATATATATATATATATATATATATATATATATATATATATATATATATATATATATATATATATTCACCTCATTCTTAGGCTACCCTCATCCTAGATGTGTTTCAATTATGATAATTAGATGAGTAGAGATGAGACATCTCCTCAAAGGGTGAAAATCTAAGTGACAACATATACATTAGTGGATCTCATTAGGTAGTCCATATTTTTCATCTAGATAGTTTGGGTTTAGTGGTAAGAAATCTAAGTAGGTAGTTTTATTACATCACCATTTCCACATATGGATGAGTTAGTGAGTTTTTCATATAGTTGTGATCACATTAGTCCCTAGTTGTTATGAACTAAATCTTAGGTCATGCACCTAAGTGCAATCAAAGATATGCAAGTGCAAAGTTGGTTTCCTAGGTGTTTTGATAGTGTTTTCCCATACTTTACCAATTTTACATGAGGTAAGAAAGAGCTGAGTAAGCATTTTTTTGGTATCATATCTTGCACATGAAAATTTCAAGAGAAGTTGATCATATGGGGTTTGTTCATTTTTGAGCCTAGTTGATTTGTGTTAAATTTAAGTTAATGCATTGAAGTGCATCAAAAGATATGCATGTTCATATTTGGACTTTTGGATACATTTTTGACATAGTTGGATTTATGGCAAAAAATTTTGAAAAGGAATTTTAATGGTGATATATATCACTCATGTGAATATTTCAAGAGACATTTTATATATGGTTAGATTCTATTTTGAAAGATGATCCTATAGTCCAAATTTAAGATCATGAATATAAGTGAAGAAGAAACTATAAAGGTTAAAATTTGGATACTCAGATAGATTGCAATGGTCCCCATACTTAGTCAATTTTTCACAAGGTAATGTTAGAGCAACTCTCGAAGAGATTAAAGTTACACATTTTCTCTAATATGTTAAGAAGCAACAAGATGGTGCCAAGTGTTCTATGTTTAATGTTGATTAGAGATAAAGATCAAGATTCTTCCAAGGATCAACACTGAGTGGGTGATCATATAGATAGAGATTAATGGTGAATATTAAATTCAAGAGGTCAAAGTGATAGTTGTTTAGCTTTGTTAAATACCAATCTACATACAGGAGAATGATGGAGTGCATGAGGTCAAATTTTAGATGTTTAAATGTTTAAACATTGGTTCCTATGCATTAAATATCAAATAGTATTGATGGTGTAACATTGATCTAAAGATAAGAGGAACTGAGATGTGAGCATAGTGTTCAAAGTTTCACTGTGACCATTTTTTTTAAATATTTGAATTTAACAAAGAGGAAAACTAGTCTATGGTTTTTGGACAATATATTTTGAGAAATGATGAATATGTTCATGGTGTAAAAATAAAAGTGATAAAGGACTCTAGGGTACATATATAAATAGTAATTATAAGGTCTAATTATATATATATATATAGAAAAATATATTGAGATCTAAATCTGACTGTGTTGGCGTATGTTCTACAAGTAACCTGAGAAAGGTAATTGAGCTGATTTCAATGTTGTTTTGATATCTCTTGATGAATTAGTTACTGGGGAGAATTTTAGACTCCATAATTATGATTTTCATGTATTATGAAGTTTTTATTAATCATATCTAGTATGAACAAAGGTTTTAAAGTTGACTAAGTTTTCATTCATAATAACTATGTATAGAGTAGTGTTTTGAACTATTTTTCCTTAAGCTAAAGGGTACTATGATGGTTTTTAGCACTTAAGGGGTACCTATAGATAATTTATAATGGGTCCATGATATTTTAAAATGTTCCTATGTTCTTTGTTTGCTTGGATAAGTGTCAAAGAGATAAATGGGTCTCCATAGGACCTAAAAGTGACTTAGGCATATTTAAAAATAATTGTGCTTAATTATGACCCATGTGATATGACATAAGGGTGAAGGCATGTGTTGTGGCTAAAATAAAATATTGTGATCTTATTAATTCATGATATATATATATATATATATGTGTGTGTGTGTGTGTGTGTGTGTGTGTGTGTGTGTGTGTGTGTGTGTGTGTATATATATATATAGTGGATTAAAATGTGTTGGTTTCTAGATTTTTTTGTGAGAAGACTTGGGAGAGAAATGAAAGGCGTATGTGAGAGTTGTGGAATGAAGGAGAGGTAGATTTCCTATTTGGTGAGTTAATGAGTAGAGTAGATTGAGGTTTATGTGTTTGAAATGTATGTCATATCTATGATGTCCAAATAGTTTTCTTTGATTTTGAGGATATGTGAAGAAGTTTGAGTGTGCATATGAAGATAATTTGAGTGAATAAGAAGAGAGATTGTGGTATGCCTATGTGAGAGGTTTGTATGAGATATAAAGGAATTTTGTGCATGTGTTAAACAAATATATATCCATTATCAAGTGTTGAAGACATTAGTTCTAAGGTGGGGGTGTTTACTTCAAGTGGGGTCTAAAGGACTTGATCTTCCTTAGGGTCAGTTTCTCTTTGTGAAATATGTATTTCTCTAAATACCTTTGGTCAGGAGGACATGATCAAGGTTTTTTAGTCTAAAGGAGTTAATCAATATCTTGTTTGTAATTTCTTATAGGATAGTAGTCCATGTGTTGTAGACTTGAGAGTGGGTTTTATTCCCCATGAGGATTTCCCATAGGAACTTGCGTTATGAGTTGATCTTGTGTATGTATTGTATGAATGAGCTCTCTTGTTAATGTTACTTGATTAAGTTGATATATGATGATTGATTAATAGTTTAAAAGGAATAAAATTATAATGGAAATGTTTGGACTCACTAATTTAGCCCCACTTAGTGATTTTACCTTTAATAATTGGTATTAGAGAAGGTCCTTTAGTAAAGGCTTAATAGATTAAAGGTGATACAAGGTACAATATAGGTAGTCATCAAGGAGGTTTATCTAGTAAGCAATCACCAATTTTTAATGGATCCAATTACGCATTTTAGAGTGATAAGATGAGGACATACATTATGTCTCTAGGTTTTGATTTTTGTCACTCTATTGTGGATGGATATGTTGTTGCTACTATTCCCCCATCTAGTGCTATAGATAAGAAGTTTGAGAATAATTCCAAGGCAATGAATGATACCACTTATGGTATTTTAGATATAGAATACACTAGGGTCATCCATTATAAATCTACTAAAGATATACGGGACAAAATCTAGATCATTTATGAAGGATATTCAAAGGTCAATCTTGCTAAGTTGTAGACTCATAGAAGGTAATTTGAAAGTCTCAAAATGAAATAAGAAGATATTGTGCCATCTTTTTTATAGAGATTTTATGAGATTGTGAACATCATCAAAAGTCTTGGAGAGAACCTTGAAGAAGATATTATAGTTTATAAAGTATTAAGGTTCCTATCCCTCAATTTTAATCCTAAAGTTTTTTCTATAAAAGAAAGGCATGATCTTACTCAGTTGAAGTTGTATGAATTATGGAATCCTTACTGCCTATGAGGTGAGGAAGAATGATGATATCTCACCAAAGAAGGAAGAAACATTCAACACAGAGATGAAGCTAAAGAATAAGTTTCAAGGAATAAACTCAAAGAGGATGACATTTATGATACAAATGAGGATGAAATAATTGCTTTAATTTCAAAGAAATTGTGAATAGGTTCAGGTAAGTATAAAGGTAACCTACCCCTTAAATGCATTAGTGATGGTGAGATAGGACATTTTTCTAATAATTGCCCCCATAAATATAAGAAAGCTGATGATGAAGAGAATGATCAAGGTCATGATGATGGAAAAATATATTTTAGGTTTAATAAAAGAAAAAAGGACTCAAAATTTTTGACAACAAAAATTACTCCAAGGACAAGAAGAGTCTCGACACCAAAGGAGATTAAAACTCATCATATGAAAGTGAAGTTAGTGACTTAAAATATGATCATGAAAATGATGGTCTTTCTGAAGATGAAGATCTATTCATGGTTGAGGAAGGTAGTTGCTCATGTCAAAAGGAGTTTACTTGGAGTGGTTCAGATGAAGATGAATATGAAGTGGACTATGAGACCAAATTGATGAATGCTCTTAAATAACTAAATATTGAGAAGAAGATCAATAAGAAATTGACATCTAAAATTTAAAAAAAAATTATGAAGAATAATTTAGTGTGTATGAGGCAAGAATAATTGAAGTAACCAAGGAGCATGAAGATATAGTCAAGCATCTAAGTTGTTAATTAAAAGTCCTATCTACAAGTCTGAATGCTAAAGAAGATGAGTGTTTTAAGGTATGTAATTGAAAATGAGTCATTGAGATTTGAGTTAGAGAAAACATCTAGTAAGGTAATGCCATTTTTGAGATTTAAAAAAATCTCAAGTGATGTAGAAAATATTTTGAATGATAAAAAACATACAAGTGATAAGACTAGTCTTGGATACAAAGAAGAACCAAAGACTGTAACTCAAGATAATATGAAGACTAATGTGAAAAAGTAAAATCTAACTTTGAATAAAAACCATTAGACAAGGAATAAAGTCATTGTTAAAATGAAGATATATCATATTAGACAACCAAATGCCATGATGTATGTAAATTTTAATGGTTACTATTACACATGTAATCAATTTCATCATAGGGCTAGAGAAAGCAAGAGACCTATTAGGAATGAGTTTGCATAGGACTATGATGAGGGTCATCAATCAAAATATGTGAGAAAGTTTAAGTTATTTAAATCTCTTAATAGAGGAAATTTTGCTAAGCATTATCCAAATAAGGAAAGACAAGGTAGGTCTTCTCCAAATAGAGTAGTTTGTTTCGGTTGTCATGACTTTGGACATATTGATATTTTTGTCCTAATAAGGTAAGACAAGATAAGTTTTCATCAAGGAGTATGGTTTGCTATAGTTATAAATGGAGAGGTCACATTGCTAGATTCTATAAGAAAAGGCCTACAAGACATAATAAGTTTTATTAGTCTAATAGATTGCAAGATAAAAGGAAAGTGAACTCATGGAGACCAAAGGTGGTAAGTAGGAATTATGATGAATCTATGGGTCCAAGTAATCTATTTGATATGTTGATAATGCTATAGATGTTGAATAATTTCAAGATCTCTCATTAACTGCTCATGTTGAGAATGAAAAAACTAAGCTTAAAGAGAAAACCAAGGTATTGGTTGAGGCTAGTTCTGAGGTAAGTATGGATCCAAGTGAACATATTGATATTATTAAGAAAGTATCATATAGATAACATCAATTATTAGTACTTATTGATGAGGTTCCAATCTACAAGGTTGATTGTTCTAATGAAAAGGTTTGTCAAGATTCCATAATTGCTCCATATGTTGTCAATTATATCTTAGAAGAGAAGAAGAGCGATATAAAAAAGGAACCATTTATCATAGTTTAAAATAAAGAGAAGAAAAAAAAATTAATAAATATTATAGATACAAAAGGATTCCATTGATTACTGAAGAGATGTAGGCCATTCCTAGATTCACTTTGTTTTAAAGCATCATGCTGTAAAGGATGTCTCTATCTATTCTTATTAAGAGACTCATTTCAATAGAGACTCAAGTGTTATTGTGGCTATATTAAGAAGGTCCTATAGGGATAGAGATGAGTGTTTTCATTTGGGTCAAGTATGTATAGGTGAAATATATGTTGTGATAATCTCATGATGTTGATAGTTGTATATGGTTAGTCTATAGGGTTAGAATAGGTGTTTCTAGGTGGCATAATGAGATAGATGCTTTTTCAAGATGATATTTTTTTCATAGAAAGGTCTGTTGACCTTATTCTAGCATGCTCTAGGTGATTTTGTGATTTGAAGGTACATTAAAGTCAAATTGGATATTTTTATTTACTCTTGAGTTTCTTAGTTTTTGCTTAAGATTATGTAGTTCCTAACATGGGCTATAGGAATTCAAGGTTCCAAATGGTTTAGAATCACAAATATTGGTTCAAGTGTGTAATGGTTGTCTCCAAGTGTGTAATAAATTTTAGGAGTGTTTTTTGACTAAAAGGTTTTGTGTTGACCTTATTTATTTTTGAGTTCTAGGGTTTTAGGATCTACTAGAAAAGAAGTTCACCTTGTGAGTTGAGGTATGAGGATTTTTAATACATTGAATGGGAAAAATGCATTGTTAAATCAAGCTTCATATAGATATGAAGGTTTTTGGTTTTCAAATTATTTATATATATTTTTAAAATAGAGTCCTAATTAGCTAGTAGATTATTGAAGGAAGTATGGTACAAAAGATGATCTAGGTGATGTAGATTGGTGTGCTTGAGGGGGAATATGAGATTACTCTATATATGAATTTTTAGGTCTTGAAGATGTGTTTACTAAAATTTGTGGGATATATAAGTTTTAGGTAGGGGTATAAGAAGTCTAGATAGGCCTAGTGTGAAGATTTAATGTTTTGCTCAGTTTATCTAAAAAAGAGAAAGGCATGAGTATTTCAAGGCTTGTAAGCCTACGTAGTGGTTCTCCATGATGTATGGAGATTTAAAGATTCTCAAAAGTTCTTTCTTAAAGAAGAGTGTTGACACGAAGCAAGAGGAAGTTGTCAAGACAAGAAGAGGTAGGCTCAAGGTAAGGGGAATTTGTATCATCTTCCTAGGATGGTACTTTCCTATTTAATGGTATTTTTAGGTCCTCAAAATCAGTTGGTGCCCACTTTTTCATTGTGTTGAAGGGGGGAAATTTCATGTTGTAAGAGTTCTTAAAGAGAAAGAAGGTGAGTTGAATGATGTTTGTTGACATCAATGATAAAGGGGGAGATTATTGCAAAGTTTTTAGTGATGTCATGGTGATGTCATGGAGGTGTCTTGGTGAGTGGTTGAAGTGCTTTTAAGGCCTAATTAACAATGATAAAGTGTAAAATGTGCTTGTCTTAGTGTGCTTAAAGGAGGCTTGGTCGATCTTTAAATTTGACTTGATTAGAGATGTTCAAGGATGAGTATGGTTATTTGAGAATGTGAAAGGGGTCATATAAATGGTCAAGGATGATTGGAGAGCTTGTTTACATGAGTGGATTTAATTAAGTAGTCCATAGTTTTCATCTAGATATATGGGTTTAGTGGTAAAAAATCTAAGTAGGCAATTTGTTGACATCACTATTGATATGTGTGGATGAGTTAGGGGGAGTCGGTCATATTATTGTGATCACATTATTCCCTAGTTATTAGGTACTAAATATTAGGTCATGCACCTAAGCATAGTCAAAGATATGTAAGTACAAAGTTGGGATCCTAAGCATTTTGATAGTGTATTCCCATAGCCAAATTTGTATGAGGCAAGAAAGAGCCGAGTAAGAATTTTGTTGGTAGCATATATCAAATATGTGGATGCTTTAGGAAAATGTGATCATATGGGTTTTTTTAGTTTTGATCCTAGTTAATTTTTAATAAATTTTAGGTCATGAGATATGCATGTTCTAAGTTGGCCTTCCAAATAATTTTTTAACATAGTTGGCTCTATAGCAAAAAAAATTAGAAGGAATTTTAATGGTGATATATCTCACTCATGTGATGGTTTAAAGAGACATTTGATATATGTTTGAATTCTCTTTTGAAAGGTGATCATAAGGCCCAAATTTTACATCATGAATCTAAGCATAAAATAAGTTATTGAGGTTCAAGATTGACTACTCAAATAGATTACAATGGTCCCTATAGTCAATTTTCCACAAGGTAATATTCAAGAAATGCTTAAAGAGATCGATGGTGAAAAGTTTATCCATGATGTTAGGAAGGAGCGAGATGGTGCCAAGTGTTTTATTTTTAACATTGAGTAGAGATAAAGATCAAGCTTCTTCCATAGATCAATGGTGAGTAGGTGATCACACAAATAGAGATCAATAGTGTATGTTAAATTCAAGAGGTCAAAGTGACAATTGTTTATCTTTGTTAAATACCAAGCTACATATAAGATATCAATAGAGTGCATGAGTTTAAAGTTTCCAAAGTACACAAGATGATGTCAACTGTCAGTTGTTTAATGTTTGAGAATTAACACATATGTGTTAAATTTTAGAGAAGATCAATGGTGTGATACTAATCTAAATTTGAGAGGACATGATATTAGAGAATATTATTTAAAGTTTAAGTATGACCTTTTTCTTTTGAATATTTGAACTTAACAAAGGGAAAAACTAGTCTGAGATTTTTAGACCATGTCTTTTGATCAAGGATGAATTTGCTCATGGTGTAAAAAACAAAGTGACAAAATATTTTAATCTTGTTAATTCATGATATATATATATATATATATATATAGTGAAACAAAATGTGTCAGTTTCTACATTTTTTGTGAGAAGACTTGGGAAAGAAGTGCAAGGTGTATGTGAGAGTTTTGGAGTGAAGGAGAGGTACATTACCTAGTTGATGAATTTATAAGTAAAAAATATTGAGGATTGTGTGTATGACCTATAGGTCATATTTATGATGTCCAAATAGCGATCTTATAGTTTCAAGATATTGGAAGAGGTCCAATTGTGCATAAGAGGATAGTTTGAGTGAAGAAGAAGAGAGATTGTGGTGTGCCTATATGAGAGGCTTGTATGAGATAGAGAGGAATTTTGTGTAGGGGTTAGATAAATAGAGATACATCATCAGGTGTTGAAGACATTACTTATAAGTTGGAGGTGTTCACTTAAATGGTGGTCTAAAGGGCTTGATATTCTTTAGGGGTAGTTTCGCCTTATGAAACAGGTGTTTCTCTAAATACCTTCGGTCAAGAGGACATGATCAAGGTTTTGTAGTCTAAAAGAGTTCATCAGAATATTTTTTATAATATATTAGTCTATGTGTTTTATACTTGAGAGTGACTTTTATTCTAGATGAGGGTTTCCCACAAGACTATGTGTTATGTGTTGATCTTGTATATGCATTGAATGAATGAGATCTCTTATTAATGTTGCTTGATCTAGGTTATATATTTTGATTGTTTTTATATTTTAAAAGGACTAAAATTATAATTTAAATATATGGACTCACTTATTCACGCCCCCCTCAGTGATTTTACCTCTAACAAATCCCTGTAAGCCATTTTAGACCTGGGATCAGAATGGTCATGACCATGTTAAACAAGTTATATTGATTTTCACATAAAAAATATGTTGATCAAATATGGGTGCATGTTGTATATTTCATCATTGAGGAAATGGTAGTTCCTCCTTTAGGTGAAATCACTAGCATTTCCTTGAGTATTCAAATCTATGAGATTAAGAAAAAGAAGATAAATGAATTCTACATGATGTCATATCTACTACATGCCCTATCTTCCACCACCAAAATCCCTAACCAAAGATAATGATATGATAATTATACCCATATTGTGTCTCAGTACCACTCCAAATTTCAAATTTATAAGTATAGAGACCATATCCAATTCATATGTGACTGTATTTATCCTGCTTTGATCCAAGCCATTGGTGGCATCCTAATTATGAGGATAATCACTTTAATCATAAAATACATTGATATAATGGGCGACATATGGATATATCCTAATTACATAGTTATAATAATTAAAATAACCCAAACTATCCCTCTCAAAATACTAGTTCATGTGCCTGACAAGTTGGCAAACCAAGAAATTGCATCCCAATTTTTCAATGGGATAGATAGCATTTGAAAGACTAAGAAAAAGGAACTTCTACATATTTTTTCCATGACAATTGGTAGAAACATTTTAAAGCAATGGGACTATATTGAAGTTGCTTCAGAACATAGGATTTACTTCAACTTATAAATAGATGATCATAAACAATGGGATCCATATGGTAGAGTAAACAAGCATTTAAGAATCGAAGGTATTTTGGTTGTGCCCTATGATCATGAACCTAGTGAATTTAACTTTGTATATACCAAGGAAAAAAAATACTATTAATTTTTTAGAAGATTGAAAGATCGCAATATAAAGCCTGAATCTAGATTGCAAAGAGACAAAAAGATGGAGGATATATGGAAACTTTTTTCAAGGCAAAATCATTTGGTAAATGTTGATTCTTCTAGGCTTCCATTAGTATATATATAAATAAAACATAGGTATGAATAAAGGATACCAAGTGATATTTATTCAAGATCCTTAGCTCCTAGATCTTCTAGAATAACAAAGCAAGATTTACCTCAATAGGAGGTTTAGATGATAGCATTGGATACCCATGAATCTATTGAATATGTACTTATAATGCTTTCCATGAAATATGAATTAGATTCAGATGCAAATAAAGAGAAGGTTGAGGAAACCAAGTAGGGAAAAGGAAAATAAAAGTCATTGAACTTAATGATTGTTGATCCTTTTAAGAGGAAGGCTAAGATTTCAATTATCTCAAAGGAAAGAAAGCTAAAGTGGCCATCACTCCCACTTTGAAGAACATCAATTTTTTTAGTGAAGATAATCCAATATATGGACCAACTATACCTAAGTGGTTCATATATGAACCAATGTTGGAGATTATTCCTACTACTTATCATCAATGGGCCATAGTAAAAACAATAAATATTCATATGTGATAGGAGTTGAAGCCTTGGATCATAACATTACAAGACGAAGAAGTAAAGAGATTGGCTACTCCAAGTAAATCAATTGAAATATAGATAGAGGTTCCAAGCAAACATATGGGCTAGTCTTCAGTTGGAGTCATATATGATCTAATTTATAGAAGTTTATAAAGGGTCACTAAGATAGTTTTCATGAAAGGATGATAAGCATTCTACATCAAAAGGTTGAAACTTTGATTCATTTAACTCATATGAGATTAAAAAAAAGACTAGGGGGGTCCTATATTTAAATAATATGTTATAGAAATATCACAATCCTAGGTAGAGAGATTACAAGCTATCATTAAAGGGTTAAAACAAGATAAGAAGAATCTAGAAGAGTAACAATTCTAATTGGCATTGTTAATAATTTAGAAATAACTATCTATGAAACATTTAGTTATTTGAAAGCAATAAGGTCCAAACTAGACATGGTGAACAAACAACATGCCCTGACTATGAACCAAGTTAATCAATAGAAAGCTTCAGATAATAAATTTAAGGAATTGATCAAGATACTGACAGAAGGTCAGATTCCTAAAATCAAAATAGTCATCCTATCGCATTTGAATATGGATATGTTAGTCTTTATGGATAAGATCAAGGATATGAATAAGTGGTATAAAGGCATGGAAGGACTTTCAAATGATTTCAAGCAATTTGAGGATAGAATGGTATAAATTCTAGGAGGCTTGATCAAGGATCCAACCATAGTTAGTGTTATAAGATTGATAAATAATGAGGAGTTACAACACACAACTACCCAATTCATCAAAGAGGTCAAGAATAAAAGATAGCGAACCATAGGGGATGACATCAAACATATCTTAGACATGATCCTATTAGCATATGAGAAGATTCGTAATTCCAAGAGTATTAAAGAAGTAATGGATGGAGCTAATGAGGTCTTTAAATATTTAGTAGGGAAAAAAGAGGAGTTATTCATGAAACCAATCATCAATCTTGGATTGATTGATGGAAAATATGACAAAGCCATGAATATTTTGGCACAAAGGCCAAAGGATGCAGCTATTTGGGTATCTCAAAGTCAATTGAGTTTACTTAGGATATTCTTTGTATCAAAATCATATAAATCATTTGAAAAAAATATTCTATTTTATAAAAGCATGTACAATTTGTAATGCATATGACTTATATGTTAGTTACACTTGAAAAGTGTAATTGATTCTAAAATGTTTTTAAAAGGATATAAGTCCTTGATACTTATCTAATTATCATTTTATAATTACTAACCTACATACCTCATAGGTTTCCTATAAAAGGGGTATTATCATTGGAAAGGAGGAAGAAGTTTTTAGAGCAAAAAATTTGTATAAATTTTGGAAAAAGTAATGAAAGTAAGAGAATTATGTAAATACTGTCGCATATTTGTTTGTTTATTTATTTGTTATCATGGATTTTTCCTAAAGCTTTTAGTGTTATGTTTATATTTGTATTGATTTTATGATATCTAGATGTGCATGTGTTAATATAAAGTTGTTAATTCGAGCTTATTCTAGGTTGACTATTTTTTTTTAGATTCATTTCAATTTCATTTCTCTCTTTGAATATGTGCTAATGATTTTTTTTATTTGATTAAATATTTAAACTGAATCTAATTTCTAATTTGCATGTTTAAAATATCCTTAGAAACTTGACTCGTATATGATAGGATTTATAATTTTGGTGATTTCATGACATATGCTAGTTTGAATTACATGTCTTTGATGCAATTTAAGATTTGTCATGATGTCTTAACTCATAATAGAAACATCCTTATTTTTTCCCTACCCTACCTATTTTCTCAATTTTTGATCAAATCATTGTAGTTTAATTTTTCATTGTAAATACTCATGCTTTATTAGGGTTTAGAATTTAGTTTTTGATCATTATTAATTAGACTTAGTTAACATAAATTTCATCTTTCCCAAAAAAAATTTAGGACCAAATTTTTTCACAATAACCATTTAAATATTCATTTTGTGAAACAATCAAATAGCTTGGTCGCTGCTCCGCCACAAATCTTAGGAATATCACATCTAGCAAATCATGCAAAAGGTTCATGGAATCTTGAAATTAGAAGTGTTTTCAACACTATGAAAAAATTGTGATATATTTACATGCATCAAGTCCTCCCATTCAAGGAATTTTTGGTGATAGAGATCCCTTCCTTTCCCATCATGATCCTAGACTCATCCTTTCCAAACCCTCCCTTATGTATCCTTAGGCCAAACATATCCTCCTTAAGATTCAAAAGGGTATCCACTTCTATTTCCTCACACGTAGGGTTCCTAACCTCCTCCACCTCTTTGGGTTGAAAATTTTACATAATTTGAGAGATCTTCCCTTTTAATTTACTACAAGTTTTGGACACCTAGCCTACAGTCTCCTTAAACCCTTTATAAGAATCCATAGACTTTTCCTCACTCTTCTTAGTAGGTTGTGAGTCAAAATTATTAGATTCTTCCTTGATTTATTTACTCTATTGGATGAGTTTCCATCTACTCCTCAAGTCTAGAGGCCCTAATTAATCTATCAACATTCTATTATCACATTTTAATAATGAATAAAATGAGGGATTGGTGAAAAATAACATGATAATTTCTTATTTGGTATGTAGTAATAGATAATTTTAATGATCTAAAAAAGTAATATGGGAAACTACAAAGTCTATAGTGATTGAAATAGTTTAATAAAAAAATGTGGTGAAAGAAAATAAACATATTCTTACCTTCAAGAGTCAAATATTTGATTATTTGTATCCATAAATTTGTCCAAGGGTAGGGAAGTTCCATACACATAGATCCATTTTTTCTAAACTTCGCTTCGTAGTTGAAAAATATTTTGTGAGGATATTTTTTCTAAATTTATCTTTAAAGGCATTCACCCCCTCACAAGACAAGCCTATCACTTCCATTATGCCTTCCTCAATGATGGAAATCATAATTCCCCTCATCTTAACAATTCTATCATCCCAAGCCATGGTGAAATTTTTGAAAATCTTGGGGTTTAAGACCATTATCCACTCCATATAGGGATTCAATCATCATATTTTCAAAGATATCTAAATTGAGATGTTTTATTTAATATCCATGTAGGATTCTCATCATGATCCTTATCACATCAAATTTATAAATATTTTAAATTGAGGTATACATCATGTATATTTTCACTTTGTAGGAGATGAATTATGTAAGGAACTTCATGAAATTTTTTAAGTAGCCAAGTCAATCATCATAATAGTGTGGTCTACATAAATGTATGTATATCATTATCCATTATTTTTAAGAAATCATCCTAATTGAATTAATTATTAGATAAAACTATGAATAATTATACTCAAGAGTTTGAATGACATGTTTATAACAAAAATAAATTTAGGAATCTTATGTCTAGTACTACCCACTGATATTTTGAGAATTATTTTTGTATACACCATGGTGACTATGCATGTATGAATTCCCAAGGAATATATCATAAGAATAAATTGGTGAAACATCACACATTATCTCCCTATGAAATTGGATAACATATGAGAAGTCACACACACACACACACACACACACACACACACACACACACACACACACACACACACACACACACACACACACACACACACACACACACACACACACACACACACACACACACACACACACACACCTTTGGTGTGGTACAAATTGATCCATTATAAACTATAAGGATAAAAATGAGGCATGATTGGTAGATTGGGTCACTTTATCGATGATTTGGATATGAGGTTTTTAATTTTACCTCCATTAATAAAAAATATTGTGTAATCCATTATAACCATGTTTAAAAGTATAATGGCCATTTTTATTCTACATCAAACACTATTTATATGGTTTTTACATTAAGACATATAGGTTTGGGTCTATTATTATATTTTAGGGAATATTAAACATGCTAATTTTGTGCATGAAAAAAAATCATTTCCATATATGGAAATTTGTTTTGGATGAGATTCTATTTTTGTGCTTGTCACACTATTTACTTTCCTTAGATGGTTTGGATTTTTTTCCATAAGGTGTTTTCTATAGCATGAAAAATGTTTCCCACTTTCCATTCAACTTGGATTTTTAATCAATTTCTTATCCATGGGTAAATTCTTATTGATTCATCTTGAAATTAAAAAAAATAAATTTAAACTAAATTAACTGTCTAAGTCCACTCTAATGCTTGAGGATTTTTTAATTTTTTTGTATTGGACAGCATAATTGTTGGATTGGATTGGCTTTTCTTGTCCTTCCCATAGTTTTGACAATTTTATGTAACAAACTTCATAGGCATATTCGGGGTAGTATTTACCCTCAAAAATTTACAAAAATTTATTCCATGTTGGCTTAGACTAATCTTATTTTTGGTCTTTCTCCCTTAAGAGTGTGCACTTTCCACCATTTCTTGATGGGTGAAGAAAATTAAAGAAGTGAAAATTGAGCTTGTCTTAATTATAAATTTCATTCTTAAAAAAATATAATTTTAAAATATCTAACCAATTATCTATTGTATATAATTACATTTTATGTCAAATAAAAGAATGTCTAGATTTACTTGAAACCTAGGGGGATTCAATCATCAAAATATCTACCTAATGTGTGATCTATAAAACCTCTTATTTGAGGATTTTAGTGAATCTATATGATCATAAATGATTTTTTCCTTTAACATCCTTTCTAATATCATTATTTATTATCACATGTACATCATATTATGTTTCACTATATCTCACCATCAAGTAAATGTTGGAATGACATGGGAGGTAGTCTAAGGGATGTGATGGTTGGATGTGAAGTTTTAGATACTCCAATTTTTAAATGGATAATATAATATGAAAAATAAATATAACATTAATGATCCATATCCTAATATTTCCAAGGGATGATAATTTTTATATGTTTTATGCATATGTGTAATATATATTCAATAGGATGGATAATAGATAAAATAATGTAAGAAGAACATAAACTATGTTGGTTTGTGTGTTATGTACATGGAATAATATTGATAAATATTTATGGTTTCTTACATTATACTATCTACCTAAACTATTGTTACATAAATGTGTGTGTGTGTGTGGGTATTCATTACAAAATGATGAAGGTTCAAGAAGCATTATAAAGTAAACACATTATATATTCAAAATGTGACTCTTAAAATTTTACTGGGTATGTCTAATGATATATATATTGAAAATATATTGACAAGATTCATGTCATGGAATGAGAGATGGGAATTTCATATAATTTTATGTGTAGGATTGTGAATGATACATAAGGATTATTCACACTGGTGTAGTTTTGTGTACACATTAAGAATTTATGTTGTGTATAAATTTGAGGCTTCACTAAATTCTATTTTTGATTTCTTATTCAAATTTTGGTGTGGGTAATTGAATCAAAAAATGAATTAGTACCCCTCAAACCCCCATTGGATAAACCTTTAAAATTTATGCTTTATAGACATTTTTTCTATCCTATACTTTTTTTTCCTTAGGTCTATACACCATAGATTTAATAGCTATGTGGATTAAAAATTATGATTAGAGATTCCCACTAGTTTTTGAATTGTAACATTGTGAAATATTGTATTCCATACTATGTGTCATATATCTTAGCACTACACATAAGACCAATAGAGTGAGGTATTATGCATATTTTTATCAAATTGATGAGTTAAAAAAGTAACAAAATCACCTAATGTAAGAGCATGGGTCTACATAAATGTGACTTATTCATATGCTAGATGATGAGCTCAGAATATGGATCATTATTGACATGTTATTTCCCTCAATTCATCTCTTGAAGGATGTTCTCTTATGCAAATCTTGGATTGTTAGATAGTTATTACACGGAAAATAGATATTTGTCTTGTTTATATTGAACCAAAGATTAAACCTTTACTTTATCATTAATGTCTAATACATATCATGTTTTAGTGGTTTTTGTTGTGAAGAATACTCAAGAAGAAGACACAGGTGATGTATAGTGAACATTTAATTTTGATCTCCATCTAGCAGAACTACAGACTCTGCAGGCTTACATCTACAGACTCTACAAACTTGTTTCTATGGACTCTATAGGCCTATTTCTATAGACTCTATAGGCTTGTTTCTATAGAATATATAGGCTTGTTTCTATGTGCAAGTTGTCTCTATGAATTCTATAGGCTTATTTCTATATACTCCATAGGCTCTTTCCTACCGACTCTACAAGGTCAATTTTAAGAATTTTGTAAGGATGAAGCTACAAATGGGGAAGCTGGTGACCAAATAGGATAAAAGAGAATCATTCTAGCTAGAGTCAAATAAGGAAAATACCCATTTATTGTTTTATAGGATTTTCTTTTAGTAAAATTGTATATAATTAGATCTTAGGACTATTATAGGATAGGATATCTATTTCATTAGAATAATTGGATCTCTTGGAAATCCAATCTCCTATCTTTGGATGAATGGATCGACTAAGGAATCCTATTTCTTTGCATCTTATTTTGAGTTGATTATATTACTATAAAATGTAAGAAAGATATTAGATATTAGATGATAGAGAGTAGATAATAGAGGAAAAGATTTGTATGAGCATATTACAGGTTCTAGCCAAATTGTAATCATTTTAGTTTTATGAAGTATCACTTTAGTTTCTAGTATTGATTAATCTTTGTTCCTGAGTCCAAGAGGATTAAGGGCTCACTCTCCTTGGAATCAAGAATTGTGTATGGTATTTATGTTATGTTCTATTAACTCATTTTTATAATTAATTAGAATCTTTTTAATATTTACATTTATTCATAAAAATTCAAAATAAATTCATAGTTTAAAAATCATTTTCTTATTCCAAAGTCATTTACCTTCTAAGGAAAGTGTGTTTTCTTTTACATCAAATGTGTGAAGCAAATTTCCTTTTGATAGTGAAGAGTGTGATTTTACTTTCCACACAAGTGTAAATAGGAGTGTGATTTATACTTTTAGAAAAAGAGTGGATTGATTTGATTTCTTCCTTTTTAGCAAAATAGTGAATCAAGTAGTTTAGGACCATCACAATACCCTCATAAGCAGACTTCTAGATCTACCATTCTATACCTTATTGCAAATAGCTTTAGAAACCAGCCATGGTTGATAAGACATCAATTTAATATTGATTAAATAAGGAGTTAAATAACACTTGTCATTTTTGGTGTTGTTTCCAGGGATACAAGGTGTTAGTAAGGTAATAATTATTGGTCTAGAGTGAAAAACAATAAAAATTATAAAACCCATAACAATTCAATAAATTAATGTACCATCCTAGAGATTCTAAAGGATGATTCATCCCAAAAAATCCACCAAGAATACAAGTTGACATACCTTCAACATCTCTGAGTAGTGAACTAGAAGATACAAGTGAAACATATCTGCAAGACTCTTCAGAAACTTGGATAGAAACTAGGCTCTTGCCACAAGCAAGCCCCATATGAAAAATTCCTTGGGATTAATCTCTTTTAGGAAGACATTATTTGTAAATTTCCAAGGACTTATAAGAATCCTTTAAAAAATCCATAGCTAAATAAATTTTTGAGAACATCGAACAACCTATAACTGGTATCACAAATATTTAGTGGGAAGACCATCCTAGCTTTGAAACATCATCAGAAGAAGAAATGGCTCTCCAACAAAATTAACAAATTGCACAAATAGGAAGGACTTTTTCCTTTCTTATTGTTACAGATTATAATGATCAAAGCCCCATGAAAAATATTTCACCAACTAATCTGCCAAATTTTTAAGGAAGATCTATAGAAGATCTTGATCAATTCATATTTGAGTTTAAGGTGTTATGTCAAACCTATGATTACACAACCAAAAAGCCAAAAATTAAAAATACTTCCCTCTAAACTTAAAGATGTAGCTATAAGATGGCTCATTGTTTTACCTAGGGATTCTATTAGAACATGGGATGACATGAAAATAACATTTTTGAACAAATACCAAGATTACTACCAAGTGTGAGAAAAAATAGAGGATTTATTCAAAATCAAATAGAATGAGGATGAATATTTAGATGATTATTTGGATATATTCATGTGCACTCATAAAAGAAACAATTATCCACTCACTGAAGATATTCAAAATTTGGTTTTATTGAAAGGGTTGGACAAAGATACTAGAGATGCATCAAATTTGATCGGAGGTGGAGATATAAATAAGTTGGCTTTTGATCAGATTTATGAGTTCTATACAAACTACTCTCGAATGAAACCTAAAATTAGGAAAGGAAGATTTGAGAAATCTAATGAAGTGGATAATTTGATGGAAGAATTTTCTAATCTAAAGATAGATATTTTGGTTACACTAAATATTACTTTCGATGGCCTTCAAGCTAAGGCAAATGCAACAAAATTATAGAAATCTAATATCCTAAGTGCAGATAGAAACATGCCCTTAGAGACTACCCCCTAAATAGAACCAATATTTCATCATGTGGGATCTATGATGTGATAAATCATGATACCAAACATTGCACCCTTTTGCCTATTTTAAAGAATCAAATGAAAACACAAGTCCAGTCCATTGAAGAAGTAAATTATATTCAGAGACAAAACTTTGCCCCACAAAACTAGGCTCAAGGATAATTTAATCTAATAAATATAGTTAATCCATGGATGGCACCATGGAATGTTTCAGTTCCTTCACTATTTTAGAATCAACCCCAAATTCCATCAATCCAAAATCCATGGGAAGGACAAGATTGGATGCCAACACACCCATGGATGATGCCATAGCCACAAAAATAATGGGTACCACAACAATAATGAATACCATAGCCATATCAATAATGGAATCAGTCATGGAACCCACAACCACAATTCACCTAACCAAGAAGACCACTTCAATAACAAACTATTATGCTACCCCCAGTTATTCAACAACAAGGACAAATTAATCAACCCTCAATTCCTGTACAACCAATATCAAATCTAAAAAATAAACAACTATCACCTATTTATGTTAATGAACAAGAAGAGATAATCAATGTTGGAGCTATTGAGTGTTCAGACATACATTTAATATTAGGGAAAACTATACAAAAACCTCTAGTTCTCATTTCTAAGATACCTGATAAAAAATAAAAAATAGAATCGTCTCAATTAAACACTAGAGAAGCTGAAATAAAATGAGCCTTGAAGCAAACAAAGCAAAAACTACTACCCCAGTAGTTCCTTTTCCTGAAAGATTAAAAGAATTTGGTATTAAACCAAAATCAAACATGGTCCATGAGTTTCAAAAGATCAATATTGAAGTACCCCTTCTACAAGATATTAGGTATATACCTTAATTAAACAAGATCATCAAAAACCTTTATATCAAGACACCTAAGAGGAAAGAAAAATATCCAAGAACCATTCATGTTGACAGAAAATTTATTGATTTATTAGTAGGAAAACTAATAGTTCTAAAATATACAGATCTAGGAAGCCCAATGATCACAATCACAATCAGAGGTAAAGAAATTCCTAACGTCTTAGTAGATTTAGGAGAAACAATTAATGTTATGACAACTGATACTCTCCATACATTATCTCTTATGAGAATGCAACCTACAACTAACATTCTTCAAATGGAAAACTAGTCTATAACTAAACTATAAGGGACTATAGAAAATGTTGAAGTAAAAATAAAGTCTTGGGAATATCTAGTAGATTTCATGGTCTTGCAACCTAAAACAAAGAATCTACGGTATCCCATAATCCTAGGTAAACCATGGTTGGATACTATAGTATAATTAATTGATTTTAGGCTAGGAGACATGACCATTTCTAATGGGTTAAAGTCTAAATGCATCTCTTTGTATCCTCCTACAAAACCATTAGTAAATCACATACAAGAACTTTGGGTGGATGAATCCGATAACACATCAAACACCATTTCCTCCTTAGCTATGATCACAGTTAAAAAACACTTAGAATAATTTAATGGAGACATATACCCAGAATCTATGGACTTTACCAGTCTGAAAGCTACAGACTTTGCTAGTCTAGAAGCTATGGACTCTACTAGTCTAAAAGCTATAGACTCTACCAGTCCAAAAACTATGGACTGCTTCAGTTTAGAATTCTTGGGTCAAATAGAATATTATGAAACCTCCACTTCTACTTCTTCTATTTTCTCTTCACCATATGATCATGGATTGATTCAATAAAGTGTGTGGAAATTGGAGGAACAACAACAAACTCATTTCTTAGATGCATTCCATTATTCTTTAGCAAAACTAATTCCTCATGGAAAATAATTTGTTGATAATGTAACCATGTTTCATAAGCTACTTACTCATCCATGTCCTTTGAACTCATTAATTAGTGAGTTTAAGCAAATATAATCTAACTACCCAGGTACAAAACCAATCATGGTATTACATAGAAAGATTTTGAACATCAATAGTTGGTTAACAAATGAAGAGGAAGATTAACTCTTTGAAGTACTAGAAAGACATACCAAGGCTTTTGATTGGGATTATACCATTATGAAGGGAATTCACCCCAGCATATGTACTCATCACAATTACATAGAATCTATCAAACTGGTCAAACAACCACAAAGAAGAATAAACCCAACATTAAAGAAAATAGTCAAAACTGAAATCCAAAAGTTACTAGAAGTTGGGTTTATTTACCCCATCTTAGATAGCCAATGGGTTTCACCTCTAGTAATTATGCCCAAGAAAAATGGAAAATTAAGGGTATGTGTAGATTATAGAGAATTGAACAAAGAAACACTCAGAGATTACTTTCCTTTACCTTTCATTGATCAAGTTCTTGATAACTTGGTAGGAAAGAGATATTTTTCTTTCTTATATGGGTTTAGTGGGTATAACTAGATACAGGTAGTAGCTGAAGATCAAGATAAAACCACATTTACCTAACCTTGTGGAACTTTTACTTATTGAGTACTCTGATTTAGATTCTATAATGCTCCAACAACCTTCCAAAGAGAAGTTCTCATAATATTCTCTCACCTTACAAATGATTATGTTGAAGTATTTATGGATGATTTTACCATTTATGGTGGAAATTATGAAGAGGCTCTTACCAACTTGGAAAGAGTATTGATCAGATGTGAGGAACATCAATTATCTTTGAGCCATGAGAAATTTTTTATGATGATAGATGAAGGAATAGTCTTGGGATACCATATTTCTACAAAATTCATTCAAGTAGATCCAAAGAAAGTCAAAATAATCTCCAATTTACCCATTCCACAAACACAAACTAAAATTAAGATTTTTATGGGATATACTAGTTACTATAGATGATTCATAGATAATTTTAGCCAAATAACTGCCCCTATGTTTTCCTTGCTTACAAAAGATAGTACATTCAAATAGAGTGATAGTTTCCAACAAGCCTTTGAGACCATCAAAGCTAAACTTATTACTACTCCAATATTGAGTGGACCAGATTGGACTAAGCCATTCCATAAATATGTAGATGCTTCCAATGCGACACTAGGAATAGTCCTTGGACAAAAGGATGAAGAGAGTAACATGTATGTTGTATATTATATTAGCAAAAACATGACACCTACTAAAATAATTTACACCACTAATGAAAGGGAATTCCTAGTTATAGTCTATGCAATTAACAAATTTAGACACTGCATAAAAAGCTACAAGGTATTTGTTTATACATACCATTCAACTATAAGATATCTTACCAAAAAACAAATTGTGGGAGGTAGGATTACTAAATGGTTTTTGATCGTACAAGAATTTGATGTTACTATTATAGATAAACTAGAGAAGTCTAATGTGGTAGCTGATTTTTTGTCAATAATGAAGACTACAGGTGAGTAAGAACTAGTGGAAGATGACTTTCCAGATGAACAACTATTTTCTATTTCATCAAAATCTTTGTGGTTTGCTAATATAGAAAATTACCTCACCATAGGGATGTTTGTTCTATAATTTTAACAAAAATAAAATAAATGTTTAATCAAAGAAAGTTATTCTTTTAAATGGATTAATGGAATGTTATTTAAACTTGGACCTGACCATATGTTTCATAGTGTGTGACAAATGGTGAATCTTATGATATCATCAGAGCTTGTCATGATGAACTAGGAGGTCATTACTCAGCTCAAGGAACCATACATAAAGTCCTAGGATTAGGATACTATTTGCCTCACCTACATCAGTAAGTAAAAATATATGTCAGATAATGTGATGCTTATTAGAGAATTAGACAACCTACTCTTCAATAGAGATGCCTCTGCACCCTCATCCTCAATTGGTTTTTAAACCATTTGGTAAATGGAGAATTGATTTTATAAGTCATGTCGATCCTCCTTCCAAAGGAAAATGATATCTCTTAGTATGTACAAACTATCTGACCAAGTGGGTAGAAGTGGAAGCATTAACTCGTGCTAGAGAAGAGATGGTAGCTGATTTCTTATATTTCAAAATCATGCAAAGATTTGGTGCTTCAAGGGAGATAGTCTCAGATCAAGGAATATAGTTCATGTCAAAGATGATAAAGCACTTCATACAAGTATATCAAACTCAACATAGAAAAATATATCCATACCACCCACAGGCTAATGGGAAAGTTGAAGTCACCAACAGAGAACTAGAAACCATTTTAACCAAGGTTACTAATTCTAGTAGAAAGGATTGGGTAGATAAGGTACCAAAAGCTATTTGGGCCTATAATAATACTTGGAAAAAAACAACTATATTTTCACCTTATGAATTAGTTTATAGTAAGAAGCCTTTATTCTCTATTGAATTTGAGTTACAAACTTTGAAAACAGCTGTAGTAGTAGGAATTGAATTAGAAGAAATACAGAAAGAAAGACTCTTATAGCTTAATCAACTTGATGAGATCAGGATGGAAGCACTACAAAGAATCGAATTGGTACAACATCAAAATTTTTTTTGGCATGATTCACAAATCAAGCAATAGAAATTTTAGAAAGGAGATTGGGCACTGTTGTTTAATTCCAAATTTCAACAGTTTAAAGGTAAACTACAAATAAGGTGGTTGGGACCTTATCAAATTGAGAAGGTATATTAAAATGGTTTTGTTAAGCTAATACCTATTGATGATAATAGAAGAACTTTGTTAGTCAGTGGACATACATTGAAGCTTTATCAGGAACCTCTTAATAAAGAAGAATTTGTTCAAAAGGTAAAGGATCAAGGAGCTATTTTGGAGAACTCCGCTTCTTCTCGAGAACATGTTCCTTGATAATATTTTATTTTATAAAATGAAAATGATAATAATAATATAAAAAAATATATCAATAGTAAAAATCCTTCCAGTGACACTATTGACAATGCATGCCCAGAAAACTAGCTTGATGGTTGGTTATGCATTACAAAAAGGGCTTTGGATAGAAAACCAACAATGGCTAGCCAAAGGGAAAAAACAAAATTTATAAGAAAATCTCATCATATCACTCTGATTGGTCATGTTGACTAATCCATACAAACTTATTTGTGCAGGATAAATGGTGACTAAAGGATAAATCTAAGCCCAAAGTAAGTAATAAATATTTTATTTATCTATGTTTAGTTAACGAATTATCTTTGATTTAATTAAGACTTATTCTATGGAGATGAACCAAATTTGAATCTTCCAAAATGGAATGACATGACATAATGAAGAAGTGTGCAAACAAGCCACCAAAGGTGTATGGATAAGTGTGCAGCTTTGATATAATCAATTGAGTCATCAATTATGATAATGATGAGACATCATAAAAAGGGGTTTTAAATGAAGAGATAAGTTATTGTCCCCATCAATGTGACACATCATAATTTCACCCAACTTGTATTAATGAGACAAAATGATTGGCACACTCCATAGAAACATGAAGCACTAAACTATATCAAGTCATCATATAGAACTATGAACTCATGTGGCTATGGTGTTTCATATGAACCATTCCATTTCTACAGACTTCAATAGAAGTTGGTCTACAGATCCTCCATGATTGTTGCCTACCAATCCTCAGTGACTGTCACCTACTAATTTCAATAAAAGACTATTATACACCCCAATTAGAGTTAAAGGAATAGAGTTATCTATAAATTCTCATAGAAATGGGATAGAAAATAAGATTAGAGCCAAATAATGCAACAAAGTTTCATAAAGACAAAGCTTTTGTGGTAGTGTTTAGAACCAATGGCTGGTTACCTCTCATTGAAAAGTTTTAGGGTTTTGATGAAACAATGGTAAGTGAAATCATTACTAATCTCACCCTTTAATTTTCAATTGTGAAAGGCATTGTTATTCCTATTATAACTCAAGTTATAAGCTAAATTATACAAGTTTTAGAAGAGGGAATGAGAGCTACAGGTATAATTTCATTTAGTGATTTAATTAGTCAATTTAATGGTAATGAGTAGACTGGAACTTCATGTCAAGTAGATTCCAAGGGAAAATCAAAAGGGATTAGTAGAAATTCACTTCCTAAACCATAGAAATCTATAGCCAAGTGGGTATTCAAGTATATCATTTGTGAGTGGTAACACAGTCTTTTAGGAGGAGACACCATGAAAATGTTAATACACCTTAAACATGGGAGACAAAACCCTTAGTACAATATTAACCTCCCATCCTTCTTATATGGTGCTCTACAAGTTATGACTACAACCCCTAATGTTTCTCTTAGGCACCATGGCCTGATTCACCTCATTATCTAGCATCACTTCTTTCAGCAAGGATAAGAGGTCTGGGAGGTATAGCATAAAAAATTCCAAATTTTCCTGCACAAAAAACTCCAAATTTACCATAGGAACACTAATCTCCAACTGTTGCATTAGCTGAGAAAATAATTCCAAGGAAGAAATCATAGATTATAGTCTCCATAGAAATCCCTTCTTCTTCTTCTTCAAGAAGAATCACAAGGTCTCAAATCCCTAAAGTTTCAAGGTCTCCACAATAACTTCATGAATCTATAGTAAAACCAATTCCCTTTTTAGGAAGAATAAAATTGAGATGAAAGGTTTCTATAGAACTTGAGAAGACTAAGGGTTTGATGGTTAAGAAGGAAAGCCAACCAAGTGTAGCTTAAACAGTGACCAAAAGAAGGAGAAGGCTAATTCTGATAGATGAAGATGAATAAGAAGCTACAAACATTCTATAAAATCTTAAAATGGTATATCATTCCCCCATACATTAAAATATCCCTACACCTATAGATATTTAAGAAATTCCTTTAGAAAGGAACTCTCCAATCAAAATGGAGGATCCAAATCTAGAGGAAGAGCCACACATGGTAGAGGAATCAAGTATGAAAAAAAACCACCTGTTTTAGTTGAAATTGTAATGGATAAAGGGAAAACTATATGTACCAATGAGAAAGGTGAATATTATAATCTAAATGATCTTGTTATGTAGTTAACTTTGTATCTTTCTCAAGCTCAAGTTCTTAAACAACAAAAAATAGCTAACATTGCTGACTTGATCATTTAATTGTAGAACAAGGATCAACTCAACTCATTGTTGGTGTAGAAATTAGATACAACATCTACTAATCATGTAACATAAGTTCAAAGATTAGAGGAAATAATAAAGGAACATGAAAGTGAACAAATAGATCTTTGGATATATGGTAGAAAATCTAAATAAATAAAATATGAGATTTTAGAGTTTGGTAAACTCTTCCAAAGCACCTAATGTTGCACCTTCTCCTCCTAAGGTATTTGTTGACCATGGTTGTCAAAAAAAAGATCTCAGTATTCCTCCCTTACAAATACTACATCAAATTGAAGAAGAATATTCTATACTTCAATAGAAAAATAAAGATGCAACTACTTCTAACAAACTCTTGGAAAATGAAGAGAAAGAATTAGAAGCTAAGGTCCAAAATTTAGAAGAAAATTGCATGCAAATTAGGGGAATCTCTTTTAGCATGTAGGAATCCTTCTCCTGCATATAGTTTGTTTTTATTTGAACAATTTTACAGATGGTATCTTCTACGGATCTCTTGTCATCTTCTTTACAAAATTTTATAGCCAACAACATTTTTGGAAATTTTCTATAGTGCTAAACCTGATCAACAAAGTTTGCTTTGTGAATTTTATTTTCATGATTTGATCCTAGGAGACCATGATCATAATAAATTCTTGGTAAACCTTCATGTAGCAGAAGCTCAACTGAGGGCATTACATTCTACATTAAAAAATCAAATAGCATGGAAAAGTAGATTTGAGGAGTATAAAAATCATGCTAAGACTATGGGATTATGTGTTAGACCAGCCTTTCCTATTCCCAGATTGATCAAATAGAATTTTAACTATGCTTTGTTAAGAGATGAGGTTAAAACACATTATTTATAGGCTTTATATGATTGTGCTATTTCTTTTGATTTGTTTTCAAGATAGAGTTTTGATTTAGTGGTGGCTACAAGTGTAAATAGTTGGGACCAACTTTTAGTGCCTCTTAAAAGATGAGAGGTCATGTTCCCAACTAACCTAAGATGGAGTACGAGGAGAGATTCCTCAATTTTGGAAATCTTAATAGAGATAATAAACTCTCAGGGAGAATAAAAATTTGGCATGAGATATAGACCCCCTTTACTAATCATACCTATTCCAAGATGACAAAGTTGGACTCCATAATTAGAAGACCAATTAAATATATACAAAAAAATTATTCAAGAGCATCATGGGTTTACAAGAAATTTAGACAAGCATATAACAGATGAATTTGATGAATATGATTTGAGTCAGAGTGTGGAAAGTAGATGCCAAAGCTATGAACACCAATAATTGTTTGCAATGGGACTTACAAAAGGTAAAGCTTGGGGGAGATGATGAGCTCTGAATATGGCTCATTATTGACATGTTATTTCCCTCAATTCATCTCTCAAAGGATATTATCTTATGAAAATCTTAGATTGTTAGATAGCTATTACATGGAAAATATATATTTGTCTTGTTTATATGAAACCAAAGATTAAACCTTTACTTTGTCATTGATGTCTAATACATAGCATATTTTAGTGAGTTTTGTTGTGAAGAATGCTCAAGAAGAAGACACAGGTGATGTATAGTGAACGTTAAATTTTGATCTCCATCTAGAAGAACTACAGACTCCGTAGGCTTGCTTTTATGAACTCTATAGGCTTGTTTCTATGGACTATGTAGGCTTGTTTCTATGGACTATGTAGGCTTGTTTCTATGAACTCTATAGGATTGTTTCTATGGAATCTGTAGGCTTGTCTCTACGAACTCCATAGGCTTGTTTCTACAGACTCCACAAGCTCATTCCTACTGACTCTACAGGGTCAATTATGAGAATTATGTAAGGATAAGGCTACAAATGGGGAATTTGGTGACTAGATAAGATAAGAGAGAATCATTCTAGTGGGGGTCAAACAAGTAAAATACCCACCTCCTATTTTTTAGGATTTTATTTTGATAAAATTATGTATAATGGGATCTTAGTACTATCATAGGATAAGATATCTATTTCATCAAAATAATTAGATCTCTTAGAAATCCAATCTCCTATCTTTGGATGAATGGATTGACCAAGGAATCCTATTTCTTTGCATCCTATTTTGAGTTGATTATATTAATATAAAATGTAAGAAAGATATTAGATATCAGATGATAGAGAATAGATAATAGAGGAAAATATTTGTAGGAGCATATTACAAGTTTTAGCTAGATTATTATCATTTTAGTTTTATGAATTATCACTTTAGTTTCTAAAATTGATTAATCTTTGTTCCTAAGTCTGAGAGGAATAAGGGCCCACTCTATTTGAAATTAGGAACTATGTACAATATTTATGTTATGTTCTATTAACTCATTGCTATAATTAATTAGAATCTTGTTAATATTTATATTTATTTATAAAAACATCAAAATAAATTCATGGTTTAAAAAGCATTTTATTATTCCAAAGTCACTTCCTTTCTAAGCAAAGTGTGTTTTCTTTTACATCAAACGTGTGATTCAAATTTCCTTTTGTTAGTGAAGAGTGTGATTTTACTTTCCACACAAGCATAAATAGGAGTGTGATTTTTACTTTTAGAAAAAGAGTGGATTGATTTGATTTCTTCCTTTTTAGCAAAAGAGTGAATCAAGTAGTTTAGGACCATCACAACACCTCCATAAGTATACTTATATATCTACCATCCTATACATTACTATAGATAGCTTTGGACACCAGCCCTGGTTGATAAGACATCAATTGAATATTTATTAAATGAGTAGTTAAATGACACTTGTCACTAGATTTATAGGCATATAAATTACATATATATTAATCTTATTTTTTTCCTATTATAGTCTTCACTATGAAATATAATATTATAGGGAAGCTTTTAAATTAAATTTTTTGGAATTTCAAGAACCCCATGCTTAAAACTCCCACACATAGATTATGATTTCTTTGTTTAACATTTGTGTTGGAAGTCAAAATCTTCCCTCAAACATTATGTTTGATATCCCCAAACATTTTAGACATAGCCATGGGACATATAAAATCAAAAGAGTTTAAAGAGAGAGAAAATTCTCCTAATCATTCATCCTTATCACACACTATATATGATGGTGGAATTATATAGGTGATAACTTTCCCATTATTCATCAATTGTCTATAGATATTCATACATTGCACTTAAAATTCTAACCAAGAGACACATGAATTATGTAACTCATATTTTGATATGGTAGCTCGATTGAGTTCTAAATTCATAAATGAATTCATTAGGATTAGTTTAAATGAGTATGTTTTTTAAAAATATATGGATGAAGGGAGATATTATTAAATACATTATCCTTTTAAATGTCTCATTACATCAACAATATTTCGGTGAAGAATAAATGAAATTAATCAAAATTATTCCTTAAAATCATTTCATATATGAATTCATGGAATATCTCTCAAATATGATCATGTTTTTGAACCACATGGAGGTAAACAAATATTCTTAGAAGTTTCCATCTGGATGTACTAGATGATGAGAATAATTTAATTATGAATGCATTATAGACTAGGCCTCTATCTTTAGTGATCATATAAAAAAATAATTGTGTTATATGAAATTAATTTAATATTTTTAAATTATCTTGTGCTTGGTGTATGATATTAATCATATAATAATTTTTTTAACCAAATAATGGAGTTTTAACTCCCCCAACCTAGTGTATAATCTCTACACCTAGTTAATTTGAATAAATGCCGATGAGTTTTATAGATTATTAATGTTGATTTAGTATTATTTACTATCATATTATTTGAAGGTGATTTTAATAAGATAAATTTAGATAAAACTGATAATGAATTATAAAAGTGTGTAAATTATCTTATCTAATTTTAAAAGTTCATATATATCATAGTTATTAGTTTCAGTGGGCACATTTATTATATCCCTCACTATGTTAGTGTTATTTTCTTAATTATATAACTTTGAAATTAGCTGGATGAGATCCATAAATTAGATTCCTTTAAATACAACATAATAATTAATTTCCCTATTATAATTGACCGCTACAAATGTAGATCCATCATATGTGTAAAGTCATTGTAAAAGGATACATCTCACTTCACTTTTTATTTACATATTAAAAATTGTCCTTTGACAAAAAAAGAATAATTGAATGAATTTGGATTATATATATTGATATATTAATTTATATTAGGAATATTTAATGGATTTTTAATATGACAATGAATTCTATCATGAAGACTAAAATTGCATCAAACTAGACTAGATTTTTAAGTAGATCATGGTAGATAAACCATAATGAGTCACTGATGGTTATAATGACCTTAAATCTCTAATTTAATTATATAATAATGTATTTATTGATATATATGTGATGCTTTATTATTAAAATCTTGAATTCAATTAACTTTCATATCTATTCAAAATGATAATGGATAAAACATTATCATGGTTGTCAAAGAAAATCCAAGAATACATTTAGAATAATACTGTAATATGTATCAAAAAATAAAATGGATCATCATCCAAGTAATATTATAAGAAATAATTTCCCACTCATAATAAATGTTCCACTATAATTATATATGTTAGTGAATCTCAAACCATTAGTTATGTTGGTTGAGGTAAGGGTAGAAATGATCCAAACAAGGATAATTTACCTACGAATACTTATGGAACTAGAAACCTCTTCAAGCTACTAAAGATTAATACCAAAATTATATATATATATATATATATATATATATATATATATACATATATATATATATATACATATATATATATATACATATATATATATATATATATATATATATATATATATATATATATATAATTTTGGTATTAATCTTTAGTAGCTTGAAGAGGTTTCTAGTTCCATAAGTATTCATAGGTAAATTATCCTTGTTTGGATCATTTCTACATTTATATAGTAAAAAAATATTCATGTACCTATTTCATCTCTTCCCCATCCATATCCTAATCCCATTGATAATTAATCTTTGATAAAAAAAAATATGACACAATAATTTTTTTCTTTTTATCAATTTCAAGGTCACATTCCATCTTATTCCTTTTATCATATGTCTAATATGGTCCCTCATCAATTGCCTTTTCTGCCTATTCATGAACTAGAAACCTCTTCAAGCTACTAAAGATTAATACCAAAATATATATATATATATATATATATATATATATATATATATATATATATATATGTATATATATATATATGTATATATATATATATATATATGTATATATATATATATATATATATATATATATATATATATATATAATTTTGGTATTAATCTTTAGTAGCTTGAAGAGGTTTCTAGTTCCATAAGTATTCGTAGGTAAATTATCCTTGTTTGGATCATTTCTACATTTATATAGTAAAAAAATATTCATGTACCTATTTCATCTCTTCCCCATCCATATCCTAATCCCATTGATAATTAATCTTTGATAAAAAAAAATATGACACAATAATTTTTTTCTTTTTATCAATTTCAAGGTCACATTCCATCTTATTCCTTTTATCATATGTCTAATATGGTCCCTCATCAATTGCCTTTTCTGCCTATTCATTTTCATGTTCCCAATTTTTTCCATGTGCCTTACCAAAAATATTCCACATGCAAAATCCCATGTCTCCTCTATAAATTGAAATTTATTCCAAGTCTATGACTTTATACATACCTAGATTTGGTACAAATCTTGTTTCAAAATATTTTTTGGAAAAAATTCATGTATAAATCTAAAACTAAGAACTAAGTACTTAGTGGTGTAACCTTATTGGTCTTTTCCTTGTGTTATTGATTATAATTATATGTGTGACACTATTTTCTTATAATTTTCAGTCTTTCTTTTTGTATCATAGATATCTTTAGTCATTTATTTCATCATAGGGTATTTTTAGGCTCATATTGGTTCCATCATTTATGGTTAGCATCAACTATCGATATTAATTAAAAATGAATGAATTGACCTAGGTACATTTTTAATTATTTTGGGAATATTTAAATTTATGACTAATTTTTTTAATGTTTAATCATCTTTTAGTCACCTTTATGTGCTATTATGTCCTTTATTCAAATATAGAGACTCCTATATATATATAAATTAATTGTATGGTATTTTAGAACAAAAAATTTACATTATCAAGATCTATAAAATATTACAGATTGTACCTACATGATTATTAGATATGAATTTAAAGTTACAAGGGTCAATTTACATCTACATACTTTTATGAAGGGAAAGATGGGGAAAAAAACATCTAGGATTGGATTCAAAATCCCACATAAAAATTAATATGATAAATGAATTTTAGTTTAAAACTCCTTTTGAGTATTATAAATGTAGTGTAGTTCTTGGTTAGTTAATGTGGATTGGCAAAGGTTATTCCAACTTAACCCTTTAACCTGACACTCCCTTTTGATATCATATAACTTATGCCAAACTAAGGTTTGAATATATAGGTGAATCCACATGGTTATTAAGGTGATAAAATATAGAAATAAAAATTATAGAAAATCACATAAAATCATAATAAATTAATGATCTTACTATGTGAGTGGTTATTACCAACCATGTAAGTTAGTATTAATGCTAAATATTTCCCCAATCCAATGGAACTGACTGGGAGAAAATAAGCTAAAATGAACCATACATAGATCATTTTCATAGCCTTGAGATGTGGTATTCAGATAATTATAATTTAAAATAGTGTGACAAAAATGATAATGAGTTTCTTTCTTTTTTATACACCTATTGCTTATATACTTATCATAATTCAAATAAGTTTCATGAATAGTTGTATATATTTTATAAAATATGAAATAAGTCAGTATTATACTAGTTTATATCCTATTGGATTGTGTTTTTATTTTGAAGAGTGGAGATTTCAAAGGTTAATGGTTGATCTATTCATTATGGACAAGAAAAATGTACGTGTAGTCTTATTTAACTCCTAGCTAGGGAAACGGACTAACTTTCAAGTGGTTATTTGAAGATTAGTTCAAAGATGAAAATTGAAAACTCAAATCTAAGTTAAGGAATGATTTATTAAGTGTTATTGAACCTTAACATAGCTAAAAATTAATCAACCATTATAGACATTTTATATATTCTATTTCTATAGTTTTTCTCAAGTTTGCTTTAGTTATCTCCATGCATGATCAAAAAGAAATGATTAGTGTCCATGCCCCCATCATGGCCACATATTAATTGTAAATTTTCACTCAAGTTCACTATTTTTTAAAATTTAGATTAAATGTATGATTGAAATATAATGAAAAATGTTCATGCCCCTATCATGATCATATATATAATAAGTGTGAATTATAATGACAACCATTTTCCATTCAACTGTATATAACAATTTTGTGTATGTGCATGGACTAGTATCATACCATATAAATCTAAAGTGTGTGTATATACATGAATAAATATCATCCTTCATTATTATGAAAGTGTGTATTAGTATGTGTATTAGCATAATTACCCTTGAATATATATATATATATATATATATATATATATATATGTATGTATGTATGTATGTATGTATATGTATGTATATATATATGTATATATGTATATATATGTATATATATATGTATATATATATATGTATATATATACATATATATATATACATATATATATGCATATACATATGTATATATATATATGTATATATATATGTGTGTGTGTATATATATATATATGCATACATATATATATATATATATATATACACATATATATATATATACATATACATATGTATAATTTTATGAATATATATTGAATCTAAGAACTTGTATCTCATATGTATGTGTATGTATAAACCTATAATTCTTATTTTGGTAAGTCGTGTTCATATACAAATAATTTTTTATGAATCAATATGTAAGTATTTATAAAGTTAGTGCATATGCATGACATATTACCCCATAATATGTAATAATGTGCCAATATTTGTCATGTAATTGAACTATCTGATATTTGAACCATTGTGAGTATGTATATATTTAAATTGTTGGCCAATTTTAGCGCACATACCAAGCTTGTACCCATATGGATTAGGTTGCTAATGGATGAGTATAAGGATAAGACTAGAGTTTTAGATACCCCATGAGATCTCAAGAATTCTTGTAATAAACTATAAGTTCATATCATTCATCTTGTTCTTCATTGTGTTCATCTAGACATTTTGGGTCTAGTGGAAGAAATTTTGAGTAGGTAGTTTGTTGACATTATCATTGCCATGTGTGGATGAGTCAGGGAGAATTGGTCATATGAGCATGTTCAAATTAGTCTCAAGAATATATGCACTAATTTTTATGTCATTTGATGAAATGCATCAAAATATATGAAGGCTTAAGTTAGCCTCTCAATAATATTTACTAAGTTTCCATACTTAGCCAATTTTAAAAGAAGATCAAATAGAGCTGAGTGGGTAGTTTGATAATTCTATATCTCACATGTATGATAGTCTCAAGAGAAAATGGTCACATGGGTTTATTTAATTTAGTCCCTAGTTATAATGTGATAAGGTTTAGGTCTTTCATCTAAGTGTGATAAAAGTTATGCATGTTCAAGGTTGGCTCCTTAGATAAAATTCACTAAGTTTCCATACTTGGCCATTTTTTACCAAGCCATCACAAAAACATCACATATGAGAAAATGGACCATCCAACTTGTGTATTTAATATCTCAACTAAAAAGCCTCATGTGACCAATAAATCATGTGCAATTGTATTTATACATGCTTGGATCATCCTCAAAAAAATTTGTGCCCACACGAGCTTTCTGGCTTGAGTTATAATCTTTTGAATATGGACTTATAGAGTGAAAATTTTGTGATAATGTCAAATTTAGACTTTGAAAAATAAATATTTAATTTTAAAAAGACTACTAGAGATTAAAATTGATGTCCACATGTCCATCATTTGATGGGCTTATGAATGTATTTGATTATCACATAGACATCAAATTTAAGATATAAACAAAATCTAATGGAGCTTAAATTTGATGATCAAACAAAATTCAATTAAGGTTACATTAATTTAATTTTATAGAAGTATAGACATCAATTTTAAGCTCATGAGTTATCCACTTTGGTTTAAATAGTAGTTCCTAGTAGATCTAATGTTCGTTGCTTAATTATACATATTGATCCAACAATATAAGATAGGTCAAACAGTTAAGGGGCTTGATAGTTTGACATGTAGCATGAACACATGAGGATATTAGATAATGATGAATCTTAATAATGAATGTGTATTTTACATGTGGTATAAGTTGGGATAGAATTGATAAGTCAAGGGCATGATTGATGGCTAGCACTTGATCATACGGATGAGAATCAATGGAACAAGAAAAGGTTAAGGAGTTAATGGAGCCAAGTTGGATTATCGATAACTTATGGGAAAAGGATTGAGCCTAAGACATTTTAAATGGAGATTGGTGACCTAGTTTTTGACCCTGGGCAAACAAATATAATAAACCAAGATTGATTTCAACTTGAGGTGGAAATACATGGAACTAAGTTTGATGTAGATCCTAATGGAACTAGAAAAAATATTTTGAGACCAAGCTCCACCATTGAATATATAAAGGTATTTTATATGTAATATAGATCAAAGGTTAGTAAGTTGATAACTAAATGGGTCCAATCATTGAGCAGAGCATGGGCAACTATAGGAAAAGTAATGGTCTTAGATTGGTTTTTCATCTATAATGGACCTATGATCATGGGATAATTATGGGAGATTAATGAAAAGGGTCTCATATATTAACATGGCCCCATATTCAATAAATTAGGTACTTCACCACTTAAGGCATGGCATAATTATCAATTTCTAGATTTGAGGATTTCATCCTCATGAGCAGGTCAAGTAGGCTTAGGGTCCCAAGGTGGTGAGATGGTACTTGGAGAGGTAGTTAAGGGCATTTATTGTTTTCAAATAGACCTTGTAATCATGCCAAATAAACTCTTGTCCTATATTGAATCTCTTAGCAAATGAGAGGAACCCATAGATTATGAAAGAAAAGGAAGTTAAGCTTAATGATAAGGATCAACTCTAATTGGAGGAAGGTATGTGTGAAAAAGGAATAAATGATCTTATACCACATTTATTGATGACTATGACCTTTTCTCCATTCTATAAAGCATTATTTCCATCTCTCTTTCTCTTTTTTTGCTATATAGAGGTTTTTGAGCCAAAAAATGGATCTCTCTCTACATTTCCTTAGTTCCATCTCTTGGGCATGACTAAACCCTACCAAAATGGAGCTTGTAACCTCTTAAAATGAATACAATATTATTATTTAGATTTCATTATTTTGGTGTAGTGTGTACATATAAAATTTCCATATGTGGTATAAATACCTCCCTTGTCAAGTCATGATCTCACCTAGTTACTAGTTCGTCTTGTTATCTAGGTCATGTTTAGTGTTCTAGATCTTTTGATTGAAGAACACATGTTGATACTATGACTGGTTAGTGTCTTGGATTAGACCTCTCCATAATTTTCCTTACCTTGTGATCATTTGGTGAACGTCTTCATGAATCAATGATGTATGATAGATATTTGGAATCTTGGATCTAGTCTTGTACCTATTTCATTAGTGTTTTAGAGTCAATTAGGGTGGATAAATCATAATATAGGTACATCACCTTCTTAATCTTAGGCTTCCCTTTCATGTTCTCTCTCTCTCCTTTTTCCCTAGTCATTAATATGTTTTAATATTGGAAATGAGATAAATGATGCATCAGAGGAGTTATCCTCATTAAAAATCCTAGAGGTCTGACTCCATTATAGGATACCCATAGCCTAGGGTCAGTCCCATGTTGAGCTAGATTTTTAAGTAGTACCTAAACACTTATCCTTCCATCTAAGGTGAAATCTATACCTCTAATATTTTTTTCATGCCTGGTGTGACAAAGGTCCAAAAGAGTGGGAAGATCTTGGTGTGTCTTTCCTTTGATCAAGTTTTAGAAGAAAGAAAATTAGCATTAATAGTGACTCTAAATCAATGATTCTAGTTATGAGTAGAAAATGTATGTCTCATTAAAAAAATTAGTCATTTATTACATCTCATTTGACATATGAGGTCAATAGGAATAGTTGTGGTGAATATTCCTATTATCTACCTCCTTATCAGTAGCTCCAATATGACCCTCATAATCTATATAAGCATAATCAACCCTACCACAATTTCTTTCAATGTTATGAGGAGCCTTGGTGAATTTCTCATGATCCTTATTATCAAGGGAATAACTCTTACCTTCCTTATGATCCTCACAAGAAACACGAGAGCCTATTTTAGTCATATATGCAATAGTATTTCCCTAATCTTCCATAGGAATAACATGCCCATCATAATATTGTTCCTTATCAACCTTATCATGAGCCATCTATACTAGCACTTAAGCAAACTTTAATAAGCCTTTACAAACATGCACTAGAATTATGCTCACAAAAGTGTTATGGGAAAGATGTCCCTACTCACCTAATTCACCATGTAAAAGAGTTATTATAGTGAATAAAAGAATAATGGACACCTATTGAGAGAGAAAATTGGAACAATCTCATAGGTGAGATGATGGATGTAGGTGGTTATATTCAAAGCATTGAGGACAAGCTAAAAGTCCTAGAGGAACTATAGGTCTAACCTCACCACTATTATGTGCCTTCATATACATCACCTCAACCTTCTTATGTGTCACCCATTCCTCCCCGAGAGACCATTATGAGTAACCCTTTGAATGTTCTAAGTTCATCATATGTTCTTCAAACCTTTCCTTCTTGGAAATTTATCCAATATAGCTATCAAAGAAAGGAGATTGTTATGAAATAGCCTACTGTTAGGGTCCAAGACTCCATCCTTCCTAAAGAACCCCTTATGAATTCCTTAAAGGTTCCAAGATGGAATTAATTCATGAAGTCATGGGGTAGGCAAAGTGAGGCAAATATGGATTTGAGGACCTAATTTAAAGAGGGATCTAAACCTATGCAAACCTCTCTCATCCCTCCTCGGGATTCTTCTTGTGTTCCCTATCTTCATTAAGCCACTAACCACCTTAAATAGAAGCTATTTAGAGATAATATAATGAATAAAATCAAATATTTAGATCTAAATATAAGGAAAGATGAGGAGAACTAGAATCAAAAAGCTAAAGGGAAACCTCTATCTTTTCCATCTTATAACCAAATCAAGAAATCAATCAAATCCAAGATAACTCAATCCCATCCCTCTCCTCTTCAAGAATCTAGATTATTTCCATCTTGAAAAACCATTAAAATTAGTAGGAAAAAGGATGAAGTGGTGATTATAGAAGTCAAACAAGAGACTATGCAGCCTCCACTCCTTTCCCCTCAAAATCCCCTAGCTTTTCCTTCATGGAGATTTATTCAAGAGGAAAAAAATAGGAAGAAGTGAAGATGATCTAAGAAGATCAAATTTAGGTGCAAAATTAGGTACCTATGGTAACTTCTTTGGACTTTTCTCATCTTTTTTAGTACTTTTAACGATCTATTCTACCACTCTTTGAGAAAGAACCTCTCTTTTATGAGACAAACCAAGAAGATGTAGCTAAAGAAGAAAGACATAAAGGTGACTTGAGTGACCAGGAAGAAGAATCATGATTGGGACACCTCTTAGCAAGGACAAACATATTTTTTTTCCATGATGATGTAAATATGGAACAAGTGAAAGAGAATGTTGAGGTAGAGGCTGAGATACAAGTATAAAAACAAGTACATGAGGAAGAAGTTAATGATGTAAAAGAGAAGGATGTCTTAGTTGGACAAGTTGATAATGTTTTACATTAGCTCCTTGATAAAACAAAAGTTATCATTTATCATGAATTATAAGAGCTTACAAGTGAAGAACAAGCTAAAATTGAGATCATGTTCAGTCATCAGCTTGATATAAAAAATGAAGTAGTGTTGATTGACTAATTTGAGATGTCAAAATAAGGCTTGTGGCATCATGTTTATGGTCAATAAATTGATATCCTTGCTTCTAACATTTAGTTTGAAAAGGATCCAATTGGACTATAGCTTCATGAGAATAAATCTTCTTATTTTTTTTATATCTTTCATTCAGGTTTTTCCTTACTTGAATGTAGTCCATTATAGGATAAGAGGAGTGTTATCATCAAGAAAGAGGTAGTTGTTTGTTAAGCATGGGATATACTAAGAGGGGGGTGAATCAATATATCATATATCTTATAAAATTTCCCTTAATCAAATTCCACTTTAACATACATTCAAGATATGAAATAAAATTGAAATAATAAACACTGCACAAGATAGAGAGAGACACTAGATTTAACGTGGAAACCCAATGTGGGAAAAACCATAGATACCAATCTCAAGTATATGAATGAGTACCAACTCAAACTAAAATATTCACAAGAACCAACTTGTAGGAGCACCAACCCCTTTGTTGAGCACCAACATAGTAACTATTCATGAGGACCAACCCATATGAGCACCAACCCCTTTGCTAAGCACCAACCCACAGGAGTACCAACCCCTTTTCTAAGCACCAACATAACAACTATTCATGAGCACTAACCCACAGGAGCACCAACCCCTTTTATGTATACCACACAACTATCTCTCGATGTTGTTATCTCAATAAATGATAGTTCATTACAATATCTCTTCTCTCTCCTTTGCTCTTCTAAACTAGATATAACAAATACAAATCATGCTCATCTCTCACTACTCTTCTAAGCTAGATATTACTATCTAAAATCAAACTCTATCTCACATATAACAAATAGCTTCTCAAGCCTTTATTTATAGATTTTCAAACGACCTTTGGCCTTCCCCCTTTATGACCCTTCATATCCTTGCATTTGAAAAATCATGTGGTGACCCTTCATAAGCAAAAGCGTCCTTTCTTCTTTTTTATTTATCTTGGTGACTTTTTATATTCCTCAAAGTGTCCCTTCATGAGAAATTGTGCCCTTCCTCTTTTGTCTTCACATGGTGACTCTTGGAATTCCCCAAGATGACTCATGGGAAAATGCATCCCATTCTTCTTTTGTCTTTACCCCATGACTCTTTGACTTCTCAATGGGCCCTTCTTTTGTCTTATATGCAACCAAAAATATATTCATTAATATTAAATAAATATTAACACACATTAGCCAAGATATAACTATTACAAACATCATTAAATGCAATGGGGCCTTTATCACCAATAATGATAGACCTTTGACATCAATTATAATATATCCAACAATCTCCCCTTTTGTCATTGATGGTAACCTTAATCCTAAAACTACCACATCCTAAAACTTGCACATATTATCATCTAAAAAACATACAGTAAGTCCCCCTTACTATAGTAACTTGTACCTATTCTTGTACCTATACATGTACCTATTATTCTCTTACTTTGACATCAATGGCAAAGGGCCTACCTAGAGCTAACACTTAGATCCCCCTCAATTGATGTTGAACTTCAATGGTAGGAAGAAATATAAATTACTCCCAACTTCTCTCGTAGATACTCAAATGTGTCTTTTGGTAGTGCCTTTATGAAAATATCTACAATTTAATTTGTAGTACTAATATATCCATCTTAACCTATTGATCTACAACCTACTCTCTCAAAAAGTGATATCTAATGGGAATATGTTTTGTTCTTCAATGCATTACTGGATTCTTTAAAATATTTATAGCACTTATGTTATCAAAAAAATGGAAATAGGTTCATCATACCTTACCTTGATATCTTCCAAATTTTTCTTCATCCAAAGCACCTGAGTACAACACAATACTGCTATAATATATTTTGCTTCAGCTGTAGAAAGTGATACTAAATTCTACTTCTTGCTTAGTCATGATACTAAGCTATCACCAAGGAAGAAAGCTCCTCCACTTGTACTTTTTTTTTTATCTAATCACCCTACCGAATCTAAATCTTTATAAGCAACCAAAGTGAAATCTCTATCTATGGGATACCATAATCCATAATCTAATGTCCCCTTCATATATCTGAATATTCTCTTCACCAACTGAACATGACTATCTTTTAGAGATGACTGATATCTTACAACCATACCTACTACATGCATGATGTCTAGCCTCAATGCTATCAAATATAAAATACTACCAATCATAGATCTATATAAATATTTATCTATAATAGGTGAATCTTCATCCTTGCTCACCCTATTTCCTGTACACATAGGTGTGCCAACTAGTGCACAATCCTCAAAACCAAATGTCTTTAATATTTCTTTTGTATATTTACATTGAGGTATGAAATTACTTTATTTGATTGAAATATTTACAATCCTAAGATAGACATCTCAAATTATTTTTGCATTCTATCAAAAAATTATCTTGTTATCTTTTCAATATTTCCTCCAAAAATGATATCATGAACATATACCACAACAATAAATTAATTCTCACCTTCTGTTTTGGGGTAAATATTACTATCAGTAAATTCTCTCTTGAATCCTTGATCTTACAGGTACTTATCAAGTCTTGCATACCAAGCTCTAGGAGCTTGTTTCAATCCATATAATGCTTTATTCAATTTGAATACACGGTACTAATATTTGAGAGAATAAATCCCTTAGGCTACTCAATGTAGACCTCTTCATCAAGATTCCTATATAGAAAGGTAGATTTGACATCCATCTGAAACACTTTGAAAATTTTAAACACTACATATGAAAGAAACATTATAATAGCCTCTAACCTTGCCACTGGTGCAAACTTTTCTTCAAAATATATTCCCTCAATCTAAGCATATCCTTTACATACTAATCTTTCTTTATTTTTGGTCACTTCTCTATTTTCATTCAACTTATTTCTATAAATCCATTTTGTTCCTATCACATTGTGATCATTTGGTCTAGGCACTATTTCCCAAGTATCATCATTTTCTATTTGATTTAATTATTCATCCATAGCCTTAACCCAATGCTCATCATGTCTAGCTTCTGAAAATGTTCTAGGCTGAATTTTAGATAACAAAGAGAAATTAACTTGTTTAGATTCACTTACCATCATTCTTCTGGTGCAAATTCCTTTATTTATGTCCCTAATGATGTCAATTTCACTATGATTTCTATGAACGTATTTGGATGGAATTTTGGTGCCTTTTTTCTCCTTCTCCTCATCTTCTTCTGATTATTCAAAGCCTTCCTCTTCAATGATTTTAGGAATGTCTATTGAATCACTAATTCTTTATGTTCCATCTTCTTCTATCCTGACACTTTCACTTTCAACAATTTTCTTGGTTATTTTTTTATAACATTTATAAGCTTTACTTTTGTAATAATAACCAAAAAATATACCTTCATCTGTTTTAGATTCAAACTTACCATGTTTTTCATCAATTCTCTTTATGAGGCATTTACTACCAAAAACTCTAAAATAATCAACTATTGCTGGTTTGTCTTTCCATAGCTCATAATGAGTCTTGTCACTATTGACTCTTAATAATTCTCTATTCTAAATATGTACTACTATATCAACCACCTCTCTCTAATATTTATCTGCTATCTTGGATTCATTTAGCATTGTCCTCACCATCTCCTAAACTATTCTATTTTTCTGTTCAACTACTCCATTTTGCTATGGAGTTCTGGATGATGAATAATGTCTCTTTATTCCATGATCTTCACAAAACTCAATAAATTGATCTAACATGAATTTTCCTCCTTGATCTGATCTTAAACACTTAATCTTCAAACTATTTTTATTCTCAACCAATGCTTTGAATGCTTTAAAATGTCTAAAATCTTCTGATTTTTTCTATAAAAACATTACCCAAATCATATGTGAAAAATCATCAATAAGAAACATGAAATATTTATCATCTTGAGTACTTTGAGTTGTCATAGGTCCATATAGTTCACTGTGAACAAGCTCTAGCATCTTAGTGGTCGAGAACTCTTTTGTTTTGAATCACCTTCTAGCCTGCTTCCCATGCTGACAAGGTCCATAAAGCATGTCAGATGGCTTTGTAATCTTTGGAATATTTTTGACTACTTGCTTTTTGTTGATGTTGACAAGATTGTCAAAATTTATGTGCCTCATTCACTTGTGCCATAGTCAAATTTCTTTAATCTGACTAAAACAACATCTTTGACCTTTGATGTTTGATAGCATATATAAGTTATTGCCTATTGTTTGAGCATCTACAACCAAAACATTGGAATCTTTTCTTCTAATTTCACAACCTTATGCATAAAAATTTAGTGTGTGCCCCTAATCACATATTTTACTTACACTCAAAATATTATGCTTAAGACCTTCTACATATAAAACATTTTCATTTTTAGTTCTACCATTATCCAAACTTAGTGTACCTTTTCTAGCAATTATGGTAGTATTATTGTCTCTAAATTTCACTGTGCCACCAGTGATCTTCTTCAAAGTTATGAAATTTATCTTGTCTCCTATCATGTGCCTTGAACACCCACTATCAATGAACCATGGATTTTCTTCATTTCTTGCATGCAAATCTATCTGAACCAACATAGAATCTTCAGGTTGTTTCTTCTACAATGTCTTATCCTTCTTCATGATGAATGGAGCTTTGAAACTCTAGTCCCTGACTAACTTGAACACACTTATACAATACCAAGCTATGTTTCTAAAGTTGTTACACTTGTAACAAATTATGGCCTCTTTATCAAAGCTTAATAGAGGAGAAAAAGAGTTGTAGCTTCTGCTTGACTCTACATGACTTTCTTTTTCCTTATTTTTGAGACTATTAGCCCTTTTTATACATTCTAATTTCTTGTGACCATATCCATTAAAATAAAAATAGTAACCATAAAAATAGGACCTATTTATGTATCTCTAACCTAATTATCTTTTGTAGCTTTGTTCCCTCTAGCCTTTTTTTTGAGATGTCCTCTATATTCTTCACTTCTTCCCTCTTTGTTTCCTCTTTTGTAAGAGCTTCAATATAGTTATTTTTATTTTCAAATCTGATACATATCTTATCTGATATTTCCTTTTAGATTTCTAATATCTTATTCAACATATTAACATTATTCTCAGATTTTGAATCATTGGCTACTCTATCATTGATTGGTTTATTTGTTTTATTAAGATCTACTTTTAAAGAAGAAATTTCAATAACATACCTTTCACATTATTTTCTTACTATTTTCAACTGTGCCATTATATCTTCTTCATTCTTCTTGGCTTATTTAAAGTGTGCTTATAGATCTTCAATTATTTCCTTTGACTCCTTTTCATTTTTCTTGATCTAGTGCTTCAATCTTGAATTTTTCTTTTCAACAGCCTTTAACTCTTCTAAGGCACAAATGAGTTCTCCTTATATCTTTACTTCAGCTTCATCCTCTTCTTCTTCTTGATCATCTATCCTTTTTCTTGTAAAGGAATCTTCATGTATGGCCATCTTGTGATTTTCTAATCTACCTTTAAGATGTAATACTTTTTCAAAAGGAACCTACTCTGATACCAATTGTTAAGCATGGGATATACTGAGAGGGGGGGTGACTTAGTATACCATATATCTTATAAAATTTCTCTTAATAAAATTCCACTTTAACATACATTCAATATATTCAATAAAATTTAAATAATAAACACCACACAAGATAGAGAGAGACACTAGATTTAACGTGGAAACCCAATATGGGAAAAACCACGAAGAAAAATCTCAAGTATATGAATGAGAACCAACTCAAACTACAATATTCACAAGCACTAACTTGTAGGAGCACTAACCCTTTTGTTAAGCACCAACACAATAACTATTCATGAGCACCAACCCACAGGAGCACCAACCCCTTTGCTAAGCACCAACACAACAATAATTCATGAGCACCAACCCACAAGAGCACCAACCCCTTTACTAAGCACCAACACATCAACTATTCATGAACACCAACCCACAATAGCACTAACTCCTTTTGTGTATACCACACAACTATCTCTCAATGTTGTTATCTCAACAAATGATAGTTCATTACAATATCTCTTTCCTCTCTCTCCTTTGCTCTTCTAAACTAGATATAACAAATACAAATCATACTCATCTCTCACTACTCTTTTAAGCTAGATATTACTATCTCAAATCAAACTCTATCTCACATATAACAAATGGCTTCTCAAGCCTTTATTTATACCTTTCTAAATGACCTTTGGCCTTTCCCCTTTGTGACCCTTCAATCCTCATTGAAAATGGTGCCAAACTTTCATGACCCTTTGTATCCTTACATTTGAAAAGTCATGTGGTAACCCTTCATAAGCAAAAGCATCCTTTCCTCTTTTGTCTTTATCTTGGTGAATTTTCATATTCCGCAAAGTGTCCCTTCAAAAAAAAATTGCACCCTTCCTCCTTTATCTTCACTTGGTGACTATTGGAATTCCCCAAGATGAATTTTCATGGGAAAATGCATCCCATTCTTCTTTTGTCTTTACCCCATGACTCTTTGACTTCTCCATGGGCCCTTTGTTTGTCTTATATGCAACCAAAAATATATTCATTTATATTAAATAAATATTAACACACATTAGCTAAGATATAACTATTAAAAACATCATTAAATTCAATGGGGCCTTTATCACCAATAATGCTAGACCTTTGACATCAATGACAATATTTCCAACATTATTCTCTCAGGAGATGACATGTTTGAACTTTTCAAACATGGTTATCAACTTTTCTCTCCAACTTCAGACATCTCTCTACTATTAAAAGATGAGAATGAGCTCAAATGGCCTCAATAAGTCAAAATATTAGGTCCATCTTCCTTAGAGGTCAACCTTATATATATGTTAAAGGATACACATCAAGATGGTTTATATGCTCATGATCAATAGTTTAGGAGTGAGAAAGAATTAAAATTGTTCCTGTAAAGTCCACAAATTTGGAAGGAGTATGATTGGGTATTGGACTCATGTATATAATTCATGCACCTAAAATTGGTAGTAGAGGAACTATTTTCTTCCCCAAGAAGACATAAACATCCAATTTCTCATAGCTACAAAAGAGAGTTGTCAACAAAAGGCAAGTATGTTTCAAATTTCCAAGGTGCACAAAATAGTTTCCCATTTGACCTAGGTGAAAAATACTTATAGATTGTAACCATGTACATATTATAATAATTTTCATTCATTTTTCTAATTATATTTTTTTTCACCTTTATTTGTTGTCCCCATTTTGTTCTAAGTTATTTTCCATTTCAATAAGTGCCTTGGGCACTCTGTTCTATTTTATTCCTTTTGGTCTTTGTGTTTGTTTCAAAGAGAGGTTAGAGTAGAATTGGTAGCTAGTTTAAAATATAGGTCGATATGTAAGATATAAGTAGAAATTATATGCCAAATGTATTATAATAGTCACATGGTTTAGGTTCTTTTGCATAGATAGGCATGCAACCCCTATGAGTCACCAAAGATGTTGGCTAATTTTGGCACAAATACCAAGCTTATACCCATATGTATCAAGTTATGAATGGATGAGTATAAGGATAATAATAGAGTTTTTTAGACCCCATGGGATGTCAAGATTGATTTTAATTATGTAAAAGTGCATAACATTCATTTGGTTCTACATTGTGTTCATCTAGACATTTTGGGTCTAGTGTCAAAATTTGAGTATGTAGTTTGATAACATTATCATTACCACATGTGGATGAGTTAGGGATATTTGTTCATATGGGTATATTAACATTATTCATAATAAAATATGTGCCAAGTTTTAGGTCATTTGATGAAATGCATCAAAAGATATGAAGGCTCAAAGTTGGCCTCTCATGCAATTTTGCTAAGTTTCTATACTTAGTCGATTTGTAAAGAAGCTCAAATAGAGCTGAGTGGGAAATTCAATAATGTTATATATTACACATCTTAGTCTCAATAAAAAATTATCACATGGTTTTGTTCATATTAGTGTTGGAAATATTGTCATTGATGTCAAAGGTCTAGCATTATTGGTGATAAAGGCCCCATTGCATTTAATGTTTTTTTTAATAGATATATCTTGGCTAATGTGAGTTAATATTTATTTAATATTACTGAATATATTTTTGGTTGCATATCAGATAAAATAAGGGCCCATAAAAAAATCAAAGGGCCATGGGGTAAAGACAAAAGAAGGATGGGATGCATTTTCCCAAGAAGAGTCATTTTGGGGAATTCCAAGAGTCACCAGGTCAAGACAAAAGAGGAAGGGAGAAATTTCTCATGAAGGGACACTTTGAGGAATATGAAAGTCACCAAGATAAGGACGAAAGAGGGAATGACACTTTTGCTAATGAAGGGTCACCACATGACTTTTCAAAGGCAAGGAAATGAAGGGTGATACAAGTTTGGTGCCATTTTCCATGAGGATTGAAGGGTCACAAAGGGGGAAGGCCAAAGGTCATTTGGAAAGCTATAAATAAAGGATTAAGAAGTCATTTGTAAAAAGGAAGATAGATTTTGATTTGATATTATATTATATAACTTAGAAGATCATTTATGAGAGATGAATATGATTTGTATTTGTTATATCTAGCTTAGAAGAACAAAGGTGAGAGAGAGGAAAGAGATGTATTAAACTATCATTTGTTGAGATAACAACATTGAGAGATAGGTGTGTGGTATACACAAAGGGGTTGGTGCTCTTATGGGTTGGTGCTCATGAATTATTGCTGGGTTGGTGCTCCTGTGGGTTGGTGCTCACGAATTGTTGTTGGGTTGGTGCTTAGCAAAGGGGTTGGCGCTCATGTGGGTTGGTGCGCATGAATTATTGTTGGGTTGGTGCTTGACGAAGGGGTTGGTGCTCAGCAAAGGGGATGGTGCTCTTGCAAGTTTGTGCTGGTGAATATTGTTTAGGTTGGTGCTCATTCATATACTTGAGATTGTTCTCTATGGTTTTTCCACATTGGGTTTCCACATTATATTTGGTGTCTCTCTCTATCTTGTGTGGTGTTTATTGTTTGAGTTTTATTACATATCTTGAATGTTTGATTAAGTGGAATTTTGTTAAAGGAAATTTTTATAAGATATATGATATATTGATTCACCTCCCCTCTTAGTATATCCCATGCTTAAAAATTAATGTTTAGTTGTATCATGATATGTTTTAGGACATGTATCTAAGCACAAAAAAAATTATGCATGTTCAAAGTTATCTCCTCAAATAAAATTCTCTAAGTTTCCATACTTAGCCATTTTTGACCAAAGCATCACCAATATATCACATAGAATCAAATGGACTAGACAACTTATGCATTTAATATATTCACTCAGAAGCTTCACATCACTATAGGATTACATGTAATTTTATTTCTACATGCCAAGATCATCCTCATAAATTTTCATGCCTATGCAAGCTTTCTAGCTCAAGTTATAAGTTTATGAAGATGGACTTGTAGAGTAGAACATTCACACCAATGTAAAATTTAGGCTTTAGCATGTAACTATTTAATTTTTAAAAGACCACTGGAGCTTAGAATTTATGTCTATATGTCCATCATTTGATGAGCTCATGATCATATTTTATAGTCATGTAGACATCAAATTTAAGATATAGTAAATAGAAATCTAATGGAACTTTAATTTGATAGTTGGATGAACTTCAATGATGATCATGAAAACATCATTTTATCAGAGATTCAACATCAATTTTAAGCTCATGAGTTAGAAATTTGGGTTCAAATAGTGGGTCCTAGTAGATCTAATAGTCCTCACTCAATCAAACATCTTAATCCAATAGTGTGAGATGGGTCAAATAGTCAAGGGTCTTAATAAGTTGAAACATGGTGTAAGTATGTGAGGCTATTAACTAATAGTGAATCCTAACAATTAACACTTGTTTGACATATGGCACAAGTTTTTATAAATTTGACAAGTCAAGGGGAAGATCATTGGTTGGAACTTGATTGTAAAGATTAAAATTGATAGAGAAAGCAAAGGTCAAGGAGTCAATGGAGCCAAGTTGGATTGGTGACAACTAATGGGAAAAGGATCGAGCTAGGGACATTTTAAACAAAGACTGGTGAGCCAATTTTTGACCTCAGGAAAAAAAATAAGGAACCAAGATCAAATTCTATCTGAGATGGTGGAAATACATGGAACCAATTTTGATATAGATCCTAGTGGAACCAAAATGAATATTTTGAAACCAGGCTTCACCATTAAGGATTTGAAGGTCTTTTAGACATAATATAGATAAAAGGTTAGCAAATTAATGGCTAAATGGGACCATACATTGAGTAAAGCATGGATAAATATAGGAAAACCCATGTTCTTAGATTAGTTTTTTGTCTATATTAGACCTATGATCATGGGATAAATATGTGTGATTAATGAAAAGGGTCTCATTTATCGACATGACTCCATCCTTGAAAAATTAGGTACTTCACCACTCAAAGTATGGCATGATTGTCAATTTTGATATTCAAGGATTTTTTCCTCATGAACAAGTCAAGTGGGCTTAGGGTCCCAAGGTGGTGAGTTGATACTTAGAAAGGAAGTTAAGGGCATTGCTTATGTTCAAACAAACCTTGTCATCATGCCAAAAAAAATCTTGTCCACTAGTGAATATCTTAGCAAATGATAGGATCCCTCAGATTATAGAAGCAAAAGAAGTTAAGCTTATTTATAAGGATTAACTCTAATTGGAGGAAGGCATACATGAAAAAGAAACAAATTAGCTACCACTATATTTCTTGATGACGGGGACCCTTTCTCCATTCTCTAAGGCATTATTACCATCTCTCTTTCTCTCTTTCTAATATATATATATATATATATATATATAAAGAGAGAGAGAGGATTTTGAGCCAAAAAATGGATCTCTCTCTCTCTATATTTTCTTAGTTACTTCTCTTGGTCATAACTAAACTCTACCAAGATGGAGCTTGTAACCTATTGAAATGAATACAAGACTATTCTTCAAATTTCATTATTTTGGTATAGTGTGTACATGTCAAATTTTCATGTGGTATAAATATCTCCCTTGTCAAGTCATGATATCACCTAGTTAATAGTTCATCTTTTTATCTAGGGCATGTTTACTATTCTACATCTTTTGATTAAAGCCTACATGTAGATACTATGATTGGTTAGTGTCTTGCATTAGACCTCTCCATCATTTCCCTTAGCCTATGATCATTTAGTGAACCTCTTCATGAAACACTAATGTATGATAGATATTTGGGATCTGAGATTTGGTATTTTACTTTTTTTATTAGTGGTTTAGAGTCAATTAGGGTGGATTAATGATAATCTAGGTGCATCACCATATTTATTTAGGTTTCCCTTTCATATTTTCTCTCTCCCTTTTCCCTAGTCATTAATAGGTTTTAGTAGTGGAAATGAGCTAAATGATGCATTAGAGGAGATAGCCTCATTAAAAATCATATAGGTCTAACCCCATCATAGGATACCCATAGCTTGGGGTCAGTCCCATGTTGAGATAGATTTGGAAGTAGGAATTGAACACTTCTACTTCCATCTAGGGTGCAATCTAGACCTCCAACAGAAATCTAGATTTATATGTTAAACTATACTTGTACACTTGAAAAATATACCTCAGGGATCTACCCTTCAATTTGAACTTCCTTTTAGACAGAAGGATTTCACTCACCACCTCACTAGGTATACTTATTTATTAGTTTGACCCTAATTATTCTAATTATATACATCAACTATAACCATAGAATGCCTAAATTATTACACACACACACACACACACACACACACACACACACACACACACACACACACACACACTTCACTATCAGTTTCAAAACATTAAAAACTTTCATCCATCCTTGATAGTTACATTCAAAGAAGGACAATAGAATTGATGATATTTTCTTTTTTTCAACACAAGTGTCCTTTCACTACAAACCTAAAATTTGAAAATATTTCAGTGTGTATAGGTCAGCCTAAGAATTTTATTAACCTTTTTATGAGTATCATTTCAAAACAACTAGTATAAATACAACTCAAAGATAATTCATTTGGATATATATAAATTACCAAGAAATCACCTATCAAAGCTAAATTAATCAATTCTACAACTAATCTATTCTACCCTATTAATTCTTATTTTTATTTAAATCATATTATAATTCATAATACAAGTCTAAATCACTATAAAAATATCCCATAACTATATTTATCAAGTTACAATATATATCACTACATGCATATTAATATAGTATATTGCACCCTTATACACACAAATTCCCACACATAGGTAAAAACTACATAACTTTAAGGCCATCCTTGAAGTATTGGATATGTAGGTATAACTCATTGACATAGGGGTCTTTGAGTTTAGATAGATACTATGATCCCACTAACTTTTTCTCAATGTAACGTAACCCAAGGTGGAGAGCTAGGGATTGAGCTATAAAAATTTATAGAGATCATATGCATGAGATCCATATAAACTAGATGAAAGGAAATTAAAAACCTAAAAATATCTATGTGGTCAAATCTTGATATAATGAATATTACATACATCATAGTTATGTTAAGATCCAGATAGTAGTATTGATGCAATTATCCACATGGAAATGCAAGTGTCCAAGTAGTTATAAAAGATATTTTTAGAATATAAAAACTCGTTATTGAATACTAGAAAACTTGTTTCCATGTAAATATCATACTAATATACACTCATTACATAAGAAAACTATTATTTCTTGTTTGTGATTGTGAGATGAAAATTAATATTTACCATTGTGATTTCTATATTTATTATTTTCTTAATTAATCATTGAAGTTAAAATCATAAACTAAATTATTTAGTTGTCCTAATTAATCAATGTGTTATCTCACTCATGAATAGCCTATTCCCCCTAACCCTTCATTTATAAACAGGGATAAACATGTGTTGAACCTAACCTCTGAGTCTTCCTTTGTTAAACTTAACTTTTTGTAGGGTTTCAAACCTCCCAATATTTTAGATTGTTGTGCTTATTTTTAGTTTTAATTTGATTCAATTATTCATATATGTTTTTAATTTAAAAAATATGTAAAATATTAATTACAAATATCACTTTTAAATGTAATAAAAAATCAATAATTAATCATTTGAATATAAATAAAGATTTATTTGATGCATATTCTATATGTTACAATAGATGAAATCATTAAACATTTAAAGGATACTACCTCCACATATAGTAATGAACCCTTAAATGGTCCTACTAATTATACATCATCCATGTACACCATTATCACTTCAACCCAATTAATGGTTTTAATGCCTATTTCAACACAAAAATTTATATCCCTTTTGGTGACTTATCAAACTTCAAACCTTAGTGGTCAAAATGTGAAAAATATTTTAAAAACTATAGAATTCTTTCATGTTAAGGTTACCAACATTGATCAACATTATATGAAATACCTCTATGATATTAATTAACAAAATGTATTGCATAACCCCATTGACACTAAGTTATCTTTTTACCCTTTTCCAATTGGTTTTATTGCACCCAAGTTTACACTTTATGATGGCAAGGGTGATCTTGAGCAACATCTTCAATCATTTAATTTGTATCCCTTGATTATAATTCTAATGACAGACTTTTGACCTAATTAGTTTCAATAATATTAAAGGTATATGATCTGAGATGGTTCTATGATTTACCAATACATTTAGTAAGATCACTCAAATATCTAGCTACTTAGTTTTTAACACATTTTCTGATCAGAATTACTAAAAAGATGTCATATGCACAAATTTACAAGATAAAACAAGGAACCAATGAGCCAATTAATGAATATATCTTGAGATATAAGATAATTTTGGAGAAAATGATAAATATTATGGTGGATAAATACCTTCAATACATATTCAAGAAAATTTTACTTTCTCTCTTACACAAGTTTATTACTTTTAACTAATTAAAATCTTTTGATGACTTATGCCATATTGTTCAAGGTAGAGAATGGAACTTATTAAATTAAATAAACTTAATTATGTCACTGACACACCAACTAAATCATATAATAAGATTCATTTCAAAACAATTTACAAGATAAAACCTATTGAGGATAAAAAGATATAACTAAAATGATTAATATAGTGTCACAACAAACTAATAGTCTCATCTTCTTTAATGCACCTAAGATATAATTTACATGATTACTTGATTATCCATTTTTCTAATTTTGAAGATGATAGAATGTCATTTCATATCTCTCCCTCCTCCTATGGAGGATGATATGATCCTAAATTTACCAAAAGGATATGATGTTAATACCTATTATGAGTACCACCAATGTGCGGGGTATTATAAAAATAGATGTTATAAATTAAATTAAAATATTTAATACCTAATTTATTATGAACAAATTATCCTTATGGATCCTCCCTCATAATCAATATCACAACCAAATGATCATCACAAACAAAATATATTCAAAAATCCATTGTAAGATCATTCTAAGACAACTTAAAAGGTGCAAATGGCATATCATGCACATCCTCCTCCATATCATTATGGTAACCCATTATATGGGATAATTGGTAAATTTATACATGATATAGATCCTATGTTTGACAAAAAAAAATTCATTTGATGATAACAGTATTTTGGATGATGACTTAGATCTTCATTCCTTATTTATGAGGGAATATATTGATCATCAACCTATGCATAGTATTATCATTGAAAATGGTGCTAGTGATAATTTATGTATTATGAAATTTCTAAAATATTTGGGACACAAATATGATGATTTATTTCCTTTGACTAAAATTTTAAAATCATTTTATGGGGAGATACAAGTTTTTGGTGTGATTGATTTACTTCTTCAAGTTAGTCTAACACATGTGACCACTACCTTTTTAGTTATACCACATATGAGAGTCTTTGATATTATATTGATAAATCCTTAGATACATAAAATCCATGAATTACCTTCCATAGTGAATGGTTATCTTAAGTATATTCATGCCAATAGGTAATTATAGTTTTCAGGATTTTATATGAACATCCTTTGCAACTACCAAAGTTTGTTCCATGATAGTTTATTATAAAAAAATTTAAGGTTAATAATGCATAAAAGGGTAAGAAAAAATCAATCCCATTTCTTATACACCCCATAATTGAGATGAATTTGAATTATATATATATATATATATATATATTGGACTCTTTGATATTCTGATTCAAACCTACATAACACATCCATTTACCTACAATAGTACACCATGTTTAAAAATGGGTAAAAGGACCCACTATTACACCAAGGAAATTAAATATCACTAAAATGGGGTTATATGGACTAATAAACCTTTTATTACTACTTCATGACCATAAAGTCTTATGCAACATACAAAGAGCATCACACATTCTACATATTCATATTTGGCACATAAACATGGTCCTTAGTAGCATGAATTTTATTATACCACATTTAAAGTATATAACACACTATGAGCATCCATTATATGGGATCATTTTTTATCACTCTCTTTCAAAAATATTAAAAAAATTTAAAATAATAAAATATTCACAAAAGCATAAAAACATTCAAATAATTTCAAAAATACCAAAAAGATTTAGAATTTCACATGTTTACTATCTTTTGCATATATTTTTTACTTCATATTAATAGATAGGAAATAATTTTTATACACACATATGTTTCATGGGTACATTATTATGATACATGCATACATTACACTCATGATAACTCAAGTATGTAGATGTTGGATATTTCCTCTTCTAGTGTGATACATTATGTTGGGGGCATATTGATTCTATATGATCACTATTGACATAATTTATATTTTTTATGATCATTTTCCATTATATTATAAAAATTATATATCTTACACATGTTTGTACTCATGTTTATATATTACATAGTGTATTTGTTTTTTTATTTTATATGGCATTTTCTTAACACATGTATGCAGGGACTAGTATCAAATGATTGATAGTTACGTATATCTAATTAATTCATATAATTATATTATCTTAATTGAATTAAATTTTTTACTTATTTATCTTCCTTTTGAAACATTTGAACATGTTCCTTGATTTTTTTCCATAGTACCTTGAGTGTTACTTTCTTATTTCATGTGTGGACATTTTTACATGCCATCCACTTGAGTATATGAAATTTGAATGTACCCCTTATCTTTGGTCTCCTTAGACCTCTCTTTGTGTGAAATTTGAGTACTTTTACATGTGTTCTTGATTTTTTGTGGATTTTTTTACCTTATAAACATTTACATTATTTATATCATGCATCTTAGGGATTTTTATGTGTTCATATTATGATCATCATTTATATATCTACTTCAACATGATACTACTATATACTTATTTACCACTTTATTAATATAGATACAACATAGTTGGTTTATCCTTTTGAGATAAGGTTATTATCACTTTTGTAATCCCCTCACCTAAATAGGAAGGGAATATTAATTGGTAAATGTCATAAAATTCATGACTCCACATACATATAGTTGATATAATGGTATAATTTACTTTAGTTTACATAGAATACATGATTTGGATATACATTTGGGGCCTAATTCTATGCATTGGGTATATAATTGGGACAAATATTTTTAATTTTTTGATACATATTATACACATGTTAAAGATCATAGGTTATATTTTGATATATACTTTAACTTGGTACATATTATAGGTGTACATACACCAAATTATATAACTATTCAAATTATACACACATTTATGCACCGACCTTACCAAGATGCACCATTTGAGCTTTTACTTGATATAACTATTAGATATTTTTTATTAGTGTAAAAAATATTTTATTCCCTCTATGGAATTCTAACTATGATTCTATAATGTTTTCTTTATATGCTTACACAATTTAATTTGATCAAGAGTGGCTAAATTGGCTAGATTGGCTAGATTGGTTATACTTGAATTGTGAGATTGAGATTTTATGCTCTTAATGGACTTAAAACAATTCATAAATATACTAAATTAGGGGAATTATCACCCTAAAATTCACCTCTTCACATATCCAATGTTTATTTGTCAATTTTTCTCCAATTCCTTAGCTTGGAATATTTTTTACAAAAGTAAACCACCAAGGGGCAACCCATTTACATCTACACATAAGTTTACTCCTTCCTTACTCTATTTATTTCAAGTATTTTAAAATTATTTAATTTCATATTATATGTGATAATTACACCTATAAAATGATATTGGTTGTAGGTCATTCACATACATCAAATTCAAGTGGTCTCAAGCAAAGATAAGGTGTGTTATACACACCACAATATGCTTTCTTTCTTTCAACCTAGTAATTTTATCCTTATTCATTACTAGATTAAAAGGGGTATGGGTAGGGTGTTTATTATTAGATATATATTTATGTGTTAAATTATTCTTTTACACTTGAAAAATATATCTTATGGATCTACCCTTTAAATCGACATTCATTGTAGCTAAAAGGCTTGCACTCACCACCTCACGTAAGTTACATTCAAGGCAAGATAATAGTGTTAAATTTATTGTCTTTGTTCTAATGCAAGTGTCCTTTCTCTAAAAAATATCGAACGTGAAAATAGTTAAATGTTTATGGGTTAGCCTAAGAATTTATTTAACCCTTGTATGAGGATCATTTAAAAATAGCTATTATAAATATAAGTCAACTTTAATTATTTTGGACATCTAGTAATTACCAAGTAATCACCTATAAAATCTAAATAGATTAATTACAAAAAAATGATATTATAAATTTTTCATTCATATTTACCTTTCAATCATATGAGTAGTCATAGTACATATCTAAAAAACTAGAAAAATAGCCCATGAGCCATATTTTTGAAGTTACAATATAGATCACTACATGCATATTCATATAGTATTTTTCACCCTTGTGCACACACATTCCCACACATAGGGGAGAACTATATAAGTATAAAACCCTATTTGGAATATTTTCTATGTAGGCATCATTCATTAATAAAGGGGTCCTTGAGGTTAATTAAACACCATGATCCTACTACCCCATTTTTGTCAAAGGTAACTTTGACAAGGTGGAGAGATGGGTTTAAGATATAAATAATGATACAAAGATTGTGTGAGAGATATGGATAAACCATATGAAATATTATAAAAAAAAACCTATTAATACATAGATGGTCACATATTTATGCAATGAATATTATGTACACAATAATTACATCATGATTTAGATAGTAGTGTCGATGAAAATTTCCATAAGTTAATGTTTCTAGGTAGTTAGAAATAATATTTCAAAAATATGATGGTTCTTGAACTTTAGACAATTTTTTTCCATGCCATTACATCTCATATTTATATGTGAATCATTTTATATTATAAGTATTATTTCTTCATCATGATTATGTACCCAAAATAATATTTAGAATTGTACCTTATATATTTATTATTTTTCATAATTCAACACTAAATTGAATATCATAAAACAAATTATTTAATTATCATGCTTAAGGGATAGGTTACATTAATCTTGAATATACTATTACCTCTAAACATTAATTTAAAATAATGGTAAAATAAAATCATGTATAATGTGTCAAACTCTAATAATGTGAGTCATGTATAATGTGCTAAACTTTGATAGTCTAAATCATGTATAATATGCCAAACTCTGGTATTTAAGTCATGCGTAATGTGCCAAACTATGACATTATAAATCATGTATAATGTGTTAAACTCTAAAAATTTACATCATGTATAATGTTTAAAAATATGATAATTAAAATAGTGTATTATGTGCCCAAATCTAAAAATATGAATCTATTTCACTCAAAAACCATGCTCCTAGGACACTTATGAGGTTAAGCGGTAGAGAGAGGAAGGTAGAGGACAATAAGGGAAATTAATCCTACATTTAGGTTTTAATAGTATAATCAATATAGGGTGTGGTTGAGGGTATGTGGCTCTTATTAGGTGTGAAGCTTGATTGTCTTCCACAATCAGAGGTTAAAAATATGATGTTATTTCAGCTAGGTTTTGGATCCCATTCTTTATATCCATGATGGCTTGGGGGGTTGTAAGGGGGGTTTACCCCCTTGTAGGTTATTAGGGGGGGGGGGGGGGGGGGTATCCCCTAAATGGGGGGTCTAGTGGCCATGAGCCTTGATGGAGGTTTGGGGGAAATGTTCTCAAAGAAATTTTTTTATTAAAATTGCCTTGTAAAATTGTAATTTCATAGTCAATCTAGGACATTGATTAAATGTTTCTAGATCTGATGGTAGAGGTTATGTTTAGGTGTTTTTTCCCTAAAATGTATTATTACATGGTTGAGATGAAATATGAAACTGATAGTACATAGAGAGGAGGTAGAGAAGGTACAGAGGTGTAATAGGTTTTGTTATAGGATTTGTTTCTCCCTTGTATTATTGGAAATAATATAATAGACAATTTTGGTGGATGTAGCCCATCTTGGGTGAACCCCATTAAATTTGGTGTCTCTTATTTTATGCATTTTTATAATTATTTTCTATATTTTTGATTGATTCATTTTATAGTTTCTCTTATATGTGATTTGGGGATAAATATACATTTTATTTTATCCTAATAGCTCCACTATGTAACATAATAGGAATAACCTCCAAGATGGGTGGCTACTACCACCAATATCTCTCTATCAAATTTAAATTGAAATATTGCTTACTTGGCCTTTATCCTTAACTACTTTGTATTTCTATTTACTAATTTATAAAATAAGGGAAGGGTATTTTAGTCCCAAAACAAACATAAAAATAGGGAAAAGGGAGGTCAAAAAAGAGGATTTATGAATATGAGAATGTCAGTGCTTGAAGAGTTGAAATATGCCAAGTCATAGTTATACCAATGTGTGCTTGATTCAACAATTGCACAAACTTAGTCACATAGTGAGAGAACTTTGAAGGACACAAACTTGAATTCCTGACTTAAATATTTTTTCACTAAAAATAAACACCCCCAAAGGCCTATAATAGATTGCATGCATGACTTTAAAATTACTTTATAGATGCAATCACATAAATTAAATAGTGTTATGAAGTAAATAAAAAAAATTACAATCAAAATAGATTAACATGAGCATGATCTAATTAATATATTCTATCTTCATTTATTTAGTATAGGAATAAACTCTAAATAAGAAAGCATGGAAAACCTCCCTAAAAAGAAGATAAAGTGAAAATAAACAAAATTTATTTTGTTGTGATTTTGATAGAGTTTATTTACAGAAAGTGTTTAGCCTTACAAATATAAATAACATACCTTGAATAGATATATTTATCCATGAAGTTATCTTATCCCAATATTAGGGTAGTTACAACATTCAATGATGATTGGGGAATGTGGTTGAGATTCTGATATATTTTCTTGATTGACCATGATTTGTAGTTAGAGGGCACACCTCTTAAACATTGGAATTCATCTTACTTCTTATACCTAATCCTAATACGCACACCATGTGATGACTCATGCCATCCTACTAATTTTACATTAAATTTAGAGGTTGACTTGATGTATACACTAATCCTAGTTCAATCTTTTGAGCTCATAAATTGAATTGAAAGATTAATTTCATTAAAATTCATCAGATTATGTCAAGTTTAGGATTAATTAATACCCCTTTTTATAATCAATTCTAGTGATAAACAATCTACAAATTGATTCTAAAAATCAAATTAAATACATAGTTGCATATGTCACTAACAACATTAAATTTAATCTAGTGTCTTGCTAATGCCACTAACAACATGTCCTTTATTAGTAGTGTCTTACCACATGGTTACTCCATGTTATTCCATTATTCATTTTGGGTTTTATATGTGTTTATTTTTATTTATTCATGGTTTATTTATATTGTGCCAATGGTATTATTTTGGTAATTGAAAGCTCAAATGCATACCAAAATTGTATGGACCACTCTAGGATAATGTGTCACCAAGATGGCGTCACATTGCACAATCCTACTAACCCACTTACTTGGAAGGTATGATAAATATAATAAGTCCCATGGAGTGATAGAAAGAAACCTCATGGAACCAATAAGTAATTGAATAATCGACTAAGTGCCAAAAATATTTTGTGAATGAGTTGCAACTGATAGGAGATGTGAAAGAAGCCAATGTGGAAAATGAGAAATGATGAGCACTTATGGACAAAAGAAATAAAATATCAATAAAAAACTTTAAATCTAAAATCCAAATTTTATGTAATTTCAGATTAAAAAAATTAATTTAAAAAAGAAACAACCATAAACACTTATCCAAGTCATACTAAAATAAAGCTAAAATGGGTCATATTGCTAAGGGAAATGTTGCAAAAATCTATAAAAAAATTAGATAATTTACATAAGTCTAAGTTAAATTTTCCCTCGAAGGAGATTTTTCAACATTTTAAAATGTGAATTTAAAATTTTCAATATATTTACATTTAGTAAATTTCCTTAAGGGATTCAAATAGGTAAATCATAAAGAACTCCCAAGGGATAAACACCAGATGTGGATTTAAAACCTAAAATTAAAGAATCAAGTAAATAAGAAAATAGGAATGAAGCAATAGTGATGAATTAAGAGGGTCCCCATCTAAAAAAATGAGGGTGGGGTATGTTGTACAAAATAAATGGTGACTTACATAGGTAAAATTTTTCAACATTTAGAACCTAGGCTATACTTTTCATTCTTGAACACAAAATAGTCTTTAATCAATCTCTGAGACATAGTTAGAAAATATAAAACCACTAAATTTTGTAATAACAAGTGACATATTAAGCTAAATGTTTTTTTAAGCATATTAGTGTGTGATGTGATATATTTTCATTTTATTCTATTTGAATCCACATGAACAAGTTCAGACCAGCCCAAGCATTAAAACTTTTGAAGGGATATTGTTAGGCTATATGGCTTGGGAGGGGAATGACATCGGCATTACTCTCCTACTAGCCAAGTGTATATAGAATTGATATAGATACCATTGATCCCACTTAATGACTTTATCCATTGCTAGCTAGGATGACAATCCTATGATGTAGATTGCTTAAATCACCCTTTTGAGGAATAAACATTGGATCTGGTGTGTTAAACTTAGTTATTCTTTTGTATTCATTTTTATTAAAATGTCTTTTGTTATTAAATCCATTGATAGTTGGGGACCAAGCCCTGGGTAAAAGGATTTTTCATAAAGTTCTAAATACTCAAATAATATTCATTAATTCAATGACTTCAATTGTCTTAGAATGTTGAATTTAATTACTGAGTGATAGCCTTTTAACCATAATTTGCAATTTTTCTAAAATCCACTTACTCTATTTTGAATCATTGGCTTTTTTAATTTCTAAGACATGCAAAATAAAATTCTCCTAGTAAATGGGTTATTCAAATGAAAACATGCCTTCTATTATCCAAATTTTGAATTACATTTTCCAAGTCTATAATAAACCATTGAAGTGGATGATACACCTAGGAGAGGATCTAATTAATTCATATAACTTTTCTCTTTCTACTACTCATGCATGCATTACTTTTATTGAGGGGCATGTCATGGGTTTTAGTGAATTAAATTCTAAGACAAATTATTGGAAGGAAAAACTTTGAACACAAGATGCCAAAAAGGGAAGAACCAAAATAAAAAGAATAGAAGAAAAGATACAATAAGAAGCAAACTAAGTTAATTCTACTCTAATATATACACCACCAGACCAACATAAATCTTTTCTGAGAACACAATGGAAGGGAAAAATGAGAAGTATTAATTCAAGAATTATCCATTCACTGAAAATGAAACATGATTACCTTATAAATAGTTTAGGTGAAACTCATTATATCTTAATAACTTAGATATCTAGTACAAGTTGATCTTAAGTGGATCAAACTTGGAATGTTGGATTTTTTTCATGGGCTTTGTCCCATAGCATCACTAGATCAAAAATCATGAAATATTTCAATTTATCCTTCTTGTTGAAACATATTGTGGTAGTGCCTTGATGCTTTATAAAATTCATTAATGCTTCTTCTCAAGCTTCTTCTAGTTAGACAATGTCCAATACTCTTGAATTTACCTTATTAACACCTTCCATGTACTATTCCATGAACTTGTAAGTGGTAATTTTGAGTGTAATTGGGAATATAGGTTCAAAACCATAAACTAAAAATAATGGTAATCTATTAAAAACCTACTTATATCTGGTGTAATTAGCCTAGGGCATATTTTAATAGTGAATGTCATTCCCTTGGTTTTTATCTTATAGACTTTTTGGTCATACTTGTAATGTTTTTTTGGTTGACTCAACCAACCAATTCCCTTACATATATAAATAAGATGAGTATCTCAATATGGTACCACATTTATAATCCCATTCAATAAGCTCTGATTATTGAAATGCAGGGCCATTGTCATAGACTGAGGAAGTTGGCATGCCAAACTAAGTGGTTATGTTTTCTTCCTAAAACTTGATCACTTCACAAGCTATGATATTTTTCATTGCTTTTGCCTTAGTCTCCCTTGTATATTAATATGTGGTATTGAGAAAAAAATTATGGCCTATTAATTATTTGGGATTAATGACTCCTAAAAAATCCAATCCCCATTATGTAAAAGGTATTTCTTCTATTATAGTCTATAAAATAATGTCAATATGGATTTCACTCCTAGAAAATGCTTGGAATTTGTGGCATGATTAAACATGAGCATGGACATACTTGAATATGGTTGGATAATAATATATTTATTGTATTATCTTATGTGTCATGGCATTTGTTGTAAGATGATCAATGCCTATCCTCCAAGGGAAATTATAAATAACTTCAATGGATTCTTCTTCTAATAGACATCTAGGGTAAATTCCCTCATGATTTAATCTTTAGAAAATCCCTTTATTCAACATAATTGGGCTAATTTCAATTTAAGATCCCTTTTTGTGTTGATTTTAATTGAGGTGTGAATTTATATAAAGAAGATAGTGAGTGACTAGGGTGTACCAATCTTGTTGAGGCAATTATGTCTAGTCAACTTGGTGGACTATGATTTAGGGATCAGTCTTAGTGATTAGTGAAGTGAGACCTTGACCTATAAACAAATTCCCAGGGTTTATTTTCAAGTCATAGTCTTAGATTTTATCCACCATCTACCTCTGCATTCCAACAATTTATTATGACCTAACATGAATTTGATATTTAGGTCTAGAATAATTACACACACTTTATTTTTAAGTATGTAATGTTTTAATTTTTTTAATTCCTTGAGCAAGGAATATGCATTCTTATCTATCATGAAATACATAAGTTATGTATGTTTTTGGTTTGTGATCATAAAGGAAATTAGATTATCCTCTCTATATAACCTCTACATTATAACTGTAGTAATGGTGTGTTTAGCATAAAAGGATAAAGATAAAATCCCTTGGCATAATGTGGATTCATCAACATAGATTCCTACATTATGTCATCTTTAATGTCATGAAAGGCTTGTTGGGATTCAATGATCCACCTCAATTTAGCATCCTATTTTATCATAGTATTTAAAGGTTTGAAAATCTCAACAAATCTAGAAAAAAATTTATAGAAAAAAATTAATTTTCCTAAAGAAGGATTTTAGTTCTTTCTAATTATTAGGTAAAGGCAATTTGGAAATTACATCATCATATTTAAGGTATCTATAAAAACCTTATTTAGTGATGCTGTGTCCAAGAATATTACCTTTGGATACATAAAGACACTTTTATTTGGGTTTAATGACATACCATACCTTTTGTATCATTCAAAAAAATTATACAAGTGGTGTAGGTGATTAGACCTATGTCTAAAAACACTATTAAATAATCCAGGTAAATTACAATGCATTTTAATATTAATCCTTAAAAATCAAATTTCATGGACCTTTTAAAGGTCACCCCTATATTTATTATACTTAATGTCATTTATTTGTCATAAAAAATGACTCATTTCATGGTAAATGTAGTCTTGACTTTGTCTTATAAATTTACTTGAACCTGATTACACCTAAGAATCCATCCAAAAAAGACATCATCTAGGATCCACTCACCATCTTGACTACTCATGAAGGGAAGGAAATGGATAACTATATTTGTCTAAGGATTTATTCAAATTGTGTAAGTTAATTCATATTCTAAATTTTCCATTTTTATTTCAAACATGAACTACACTTTCTAACCAATTGGAGTGGTGAATTGGAAAATTTACACCAGTTGAGAGAAGCTTCTAGACTTCGTTATATATAGATAGTTATAAAATTAGATTCACAATCCATTATCTCTACCTAACTAATTTATAATTTGGATTAATAGGAATGGTGTGGGTCATTATATTTGGCTATATGACTTTAACATTTCTATAAGCCTAGACAATGATGTCTTTATATCTTAAAATCAAATTTCAAAGTTGTACTACCTTTGTGTCTATCCAATCAAGACTAATTTTGACATTTTAGGGTTTTTTTTATGGATCCTAGGTTCATAATTCAACATTATTAATGCTCACTTTATGTCTTTCAAGTGAATGCATAAGTTTTTCAACATATAAATTCATTTCCAATGAGATCATCCCTTTTGGAATTTGATTTCCCTTGATCTCCATAACACTGCTATGGTCAAATTATTGCTCCCTGAGATTTCACTTTTTGCATCATCAATTATTTGAGCTTCAATCACTTCTAAATTTCAAGTGAACTATATGATATGTTGTTCATATTCAAAGACTTGACAATTCTATACATTGAATGTTACATAAGGATAATGGATTAACTCAACAGAAAATTCTTGCATCTTTATGTCATCTAAAGGTGTTAAATTCACAATAGATGTTTCCAATGAATTGGTAATTTGATTTTAATCTTGGGGTATGGGAATAACATTAAAATTGGTAAACATTTTGATTAAATCACATTCCCTATGTTTATATTTCTTGAGGTAAGATAGTTTACATGGAAATATTCTCTAAACTTGGTTCAAAACCAATTCAAAATCAATAAACACTCAATATCTTTAGCTTTATGCTTAAATATAAATTATAACATGAGTATTAACCCTTCATATTATGTTATATTATTAGTGTAGGGTAATTGAAACATATATGAAGCTAAAAATCTTTTTACTTGTAGGTATATTATTATAACTACTACCCCACTACCTTGTTTAGAGTGGGCCCAATCAATGTATAGCGACCAAAAACTTGGTAACTCAAGATCATTATCAACTTTGTGTTTTTCAAAATTTCTAAAAAAACATGTAAATTCCAAAATAAAAGGATATTAGGTTCACTTTATCATTGATGATATTGTATTTAGTTATCACGTTCTTCATCTTGGGTTCCCCATCTACTTTCATATGATTGGATATGATTCTCCAAGGCAACTACATGTGGGATAAATATTTTTCCATGTACCCATTCAAGAATTTTTACCAATCCCAGATGAGGAACATCCCATAGACTTTATGTATATCCATAACTTGAACATATATGTATTGATGGATCTTAAGTTTTGATTCTAACTACATATACACATTGAGAATCACACCAACTACCTCAACCTATGACTTATCTAGTTGAACCATGACTCTATCTAATCTGACAAGGACTAATCTTATTTCTTCACAAACTACTATAGGGATCACATTGGCTAAAACACTCGAGTCTATTGATTAATTATGTAAATTATTCCCAAATAATCTAGCAATTAAAAGAAAGGATTAACTTCAGTTTGTTTCTTATTACTAATCACATTGGTGTGAGTATTATTTTTTTCATTTGGTTTGGATGAGTTAGTTTTTCAATGAGCGATTTTAGTATAAGGTTGTATTGATCTATGATTTGAGAAAGTTTAGGAAGAGTTATATTCACTTCAATCTTCTTCATATATTTTACTATGTTGTACCTAACATTTCATTGGGTTGGTTGAGTTTCCATAGGGGTCTTGGATTCACTAGGCTTTAGAGGTGGAGGGTCATTCCTAACAGTTGTTGTAGTAAGGGGCTATTGTTTTTATTAGTTCCTAAGGGAATAAATGATTGTTTGAAATTATTTCAAATCATGCACTTAACTAACACTCTCTTATAGTTCATTTTATTCTTGGTTAAGAAAATCCATGGATTTTAATTCCATGGATGTGTTAGGTGGATTAATAACATTATATGATTTATGATGGTTTATAGCTAGTTCATACTTTTCCATTTCTATTTATAAAATATTAAAGGCACTACAGAATCCAATACAATCAAGCTCTATATGTTGGGTTGTGTTATGCACACCGAACTAAATAATGAGGTCTATTCTATAATGTTATTTTTAGGTAGATTATTTGGATAAGGCTCTAGATAATTGTGGGGATGATTGTAATTTATGTTTTATCTCTAGTAATTGAATTTGTTATTTGAACTCTCAGTATTAGAGATACCCATTTGCCTTTGTAAATCAAGGAAGTCATTACTTAATCTTTGCACCATTTTTTAGATGGAATCTAACTCTTTTTTCATAGACTCCTTGGGTATGGTTTAGGTATTTTTCATTTTTTCTAATGTCATTTGGTGTTACAACTAGGAAAACCATTTCATTTTTCACTAGGTCAAGAAAAACCAAGTGTTGATTTGAAGTAACATGCCTCAAATGAAGTTGGTTAGTTATTAGTAATGGTTGAGACAAAGGAACAATTTGTTTGTTTTTGGAATGAGGTTCAAGGTTTGGATTTTGATTAATTAATTAGGGTTGTGATCCATCATTTTAACTTATAGGTTGAGTTTTCTATCAACATTTATAGCTTCAAAATATGCCAAAGGTAAGGTTATTACTATATGGTCTTGTCTTAAGAACATTTTAGTCCATGGGTCTAATGTATTTTTATACTTATCCAATGCTAATTGGGCATTAAATTTATAAATATTATTGAATAATATATACATACTTTTAGAAATGGGCATTGAATTTTGTAATAGGCTCATTGGTCTCTCATAAAATGCATTCAAATTATTGATATATGATTCTTGGATGTATGACTTGCCTAAATTAGGCCAAGAAAGTATTACTAAACTGGTCCCAACTTGTGATGAAATCCTCAAAATGTCTTAAAAATCAATCATAATTTTGAAGGGGAATAATATGAAAGCCACATCTTCATGCTTAAAATTGATAAGTCTCAACATAGTTTTATATGATCTCACATTCTCTTCTATAGTCCTTCCTACTCTAGGATTGAATCCTAGCAAGTACCTCTTTGGGTTCTTAGGTAAGTCATGGATAACCCCAATTATGTTTATATTAGACCCTACTAAAAACTCCATAGGCAATGTCATTGGTATATGTTTATTCTCAATGGTTTGCGATGATAAACCAATAGGGGTAAATATAAGATTATGTCTACCTCTAGTAGTTTGAGATCTTCTATGGATTTTTAAGGGTGAGATAATCAACCTCCCATATATATATTGGGACTAGGTAATTCACACATTAGGATCCAACTTAATTTAACACAAATAATTCAATCACAACTACTCTTCTTGGGACAACTAATATGTGTGTTCAAACTTACAACTACATGGGAAATAATTAGAAGAAAATAAAGAAAATGTTAGTGAGTTTTAAAGCATATAATAATTCATAACCAATTCTTAAAAAAAATTAATAGTTTATAAATACTCTTGAACCCAATCAAAGATTAAACTACAACTCAAAATCACTCCTTCTAGTGCCAACTATTATTTACTCTGAAATCCTACTCTTTGGACACTTATGAGGTTAAAATCCATAGATATGAAGGTAGAGGAAAATAATGGACCTTCATCGTCTATTTTAAGATTTATAGATAGATAGATTTAGGTAATGGTTGTGGGTATGTGGCTCTATGATGTAGCCTACTGAGAAAAACCTCTAAGAGGGGTGACTAATACCACCATAATCTAACTATCGTGTTTGAATATAAATCTTGTTTGCTTGGCATTTATCCTAAATTAATTTTTATTTCTACTTACCAATTGATAAAATAAGGGAATGGTATTTTAGTCTCAAAACAAACATGAAATGAGGTAAAATAGAGGTAAAAATAGTAAATTTATGATTATGAGAATGTCAATGATTTAAGAACTAAAATATGCTAAGTCATAGTTATACCACTATGTGTCTACTTCAATAATTGCACAAACTTATTCACCCAGTGGAAGAGCTTCAAAGGACACAAACATGGAAAATAGTGTACAACTAAACCCTCAATGTATGTGAAAATAGGGTTGTGCAGGATATATTATAAATTTTTAACCACTCAAAGTAGATTCCTAAATATGTAATAGCTCATTAGGTTATTGAAGAGATTTTGTTGTTATTTGAACTCATACATAATTTAGAATGAAGTAAATACAAATATCCTTACTTATTAGGATAAAATTGACTCAATTATACTATTAAAACCAATAACCGTTAAGGAAATGCACAAATCAAAAGTAAAACATGAAGGAATATCTCTAAAGGGATTTTAATAGATAATACATTTCCAAATTTTATTAAAGGAAAGGGATCAATATTAATTTTACATGATAAAATTTTATAGGAAAAAATAGACTCAATTATACCATTACAACCAATAACCTTTAAATAAATGAAAAAATTAAAAGTGAACCTTGAAAGAATATATCTAAAGGGATTTTAATAGATAATATATTTTTAAATTTTATAAAAGGAAAGGGCTTAGTATTAATTTTACATGAAACTTGATAATCCCTCTCTATCTATGATAGTCATAAAAAAGGTAGACCCAAAAAAGTTTCCTAACTCATCAAAGAACATGAATAATTAGTAGGTACTTGGGGAGGGTTTGAGTCTAGGTCCACCAGTTACTATTTCTGATCCCACCAAAGGCAAAAAGTATTCCTTATGGATTGATTTGGTTCTAGGTGTGAATTAACAATAAGACTTGAAAGATTCTTTTCTGGTCCCTTTAGGTGAAATCAAGGAGGTACATCTCAAATTTACAAATGTTATCATTGATAGAATTGATTCATCCTTATTGAATTCCATCTTGGCTAAATTTAATGGCTTCAGGCTGAATATAGATTCTTTTTGCAAGTGGGATAATCTCGAATGGAAACCAAAAGGGAAAAATTATATTATAACCATGCCTAAGAACTTATTTTTTTTAAAATTATCCCATCTCAAAGACACCTTAAGGATCCTCATGGGAGGGCCTTGGTTTTTGGGAAAATATGTTGTCAATATTTGTAAGTAGAAGGCATGGCTTAACCTTAATAGATTGGTCTCAAAGGACATTCCCATATGGATTAGTTTGCCAGAGCTCCCCCTATAATTTTGGGTACCAAAGGTCATTTGGGGATTTCCTAAGCTCTTGTTCAACCCATGTCCATCAACCTGGTTACTAGATCTAAATGGAGGCTTCTTGTAGCTAGGGTTTATGTCTTCATTCCCACTTACAAACCCTTAATTGACTTTATGAAGATTGAATCCAAGTATGGGATCTAGAATCAAATAATTCTCTTTGAAAGAGATTTAGATATTTATAAAACATGTGATGTCTTGGACCACTCATTTAAAGTGTGCCCCCTACTTAAGAAACTACCCATTCCCCCTTCTCCCTCTTAGGTAAAAAAATCATCCACTTAGGCCCTTTCTTTCTTTCCCACATCTTCCTTTCCCCCTCCCCTCCTCTTCAATTCCTACAATCCCCATCTCCCAAATTAGTTCCATTCCCTCCTTCCCATCCCTCTCTCCCCCTTCCATCCCCCTCATGTCACCCTTCCTCCCCCCTCAAATCCCCCTTTCCCCCACCCCCAAAACTAGTTCTAGCCCATCTCAGTCTAGGGAAAATTATCTCTATTACCAATCCATCGAGATCCTCCATGACTCTGAGGATCTTTAGCCCCCATAACCTAATCTATCTCTAGCTTCCTTGGTAGGCTCTTTGAAAGTTCCTCTTTAAAATGTTTCTTCCCTTCTGAAGGCTATTTTTATTGAAGTTGCATTCATGTCCCCAATCAACTCCCCTCCTTCTCAAAAGGTCATTTATGACACCTCTAGTCTTATTTCTTCTTTTACCATCATTTATGATTCCCTTTTACTAGAGAAGGACTCAGTTTTGTAAGAGTTACACCCTCTCAGGCCTTCCTCACTCTAGCTAAATCTTGTGGGGAGATCAAACATCTTTCCTCATCTTAAGGATAATGTTATTCTACTAAAAAAGTGGAAATTTTGGATTTATACAAGGATTAATTTGAGGAAAAGTGAGTGGATATCCACCACAAAAAAGGAAGGGAAAAAGGGGAAGTCAGATGTGATTAAAAAGTCCTTGGGTAGACCCTCATCCCAAAGCTCTAAGAGAGAAAAAATAGATAGGTAGGTTATAAAGGGTATGTAAATGACCCTTAGACATTTTCCTAGTAATAAGAAATGAAATTCCTTTCCTAGAATATAAGGTTTTTGAACAACCCTAGAAAATAGAGGTTGAAAAGAAATCTAGTATTAAAACATAACTTGAACATCCTTTTGATTTAAGAATTTAAAATGGTAGTAGAAAAGATTTTAAAGATCAAATCTAACATTTGGAATAAAGCATTTTGTAGTTAAATTAATTTTAGAGGTGATTCAAGTAGATTGGTGGTCTTTTGGGATGTATTGGTCTTGGAAGGCACCCCCTTCTTTTAATTGAGTCCCACATCTTTATTTCTTTCTTTGACACCCACTGTAAAAATAATTGGGTTCTCACCAATGTGTATGCTTCAAATTATAGGATTGAAAGGAATAAGTTATGGAGTAACCTGAAAGACATCAAGAATCATTTTAAAAATCTAAAGTGGATGGTGGTTGGATATTTCAACTCTCCCTTGTCCCTTGGGGAGAAGAAGGGGGGAATTTATACCCTTAATAACAACATGTTGGATTTTAATGAGTTTATTGTTCATGCATGACTTTATGATGTGGATCTAAGGGGAAACTTGTACACTTGGTCTGATAAGAGGCTAGGGGATAATCATATCCAAGTAATACTTAACATATTTTTTATTTCTCTTAATTGGATCCTCAATTCCACTAGCTCCCTCTCATCCCTCCCTATATTAGGATATGATCATAACCCCCTACTATTCCAAATTAATAATATGTCAAAAAAGGCTATGCCTTTCATATTTGAAAAAATGTGGCTCTCAAACTAGTCTTTAGAAGAATCCATTAAGGAGTGGTGGAAATTCTTGATCCAAGGTTCAACCATGTACATCATGGCCATGAAGCTTAGACAAGTCAAGAACAATCTCAAAATTTGGAACAAAGAATTCTTTAGAAATATCTTCCTCCAAAAAATGTCATTGAGGAAGAAATCCATAAAACTGAATTGGAAATTTTTATTTTGTGCCCTTCCCCTGATTTACAATTTAGATTAAAGGAACTTCTCAGTAGTTTCCATAATTTGGAAGCCAAGGAAGAAAATTACTGGTAGAATAAATATAGGAAGATTTGGTTAAAGGATGCTGACAAAAATAATAAATATTTTTACACCTCAACATCTAAGAATCACCAACATAATTTCTTCTCAAAAATTCAAGGGGAGGATTTCACATGGTATAGCAAGGATAAAGACATTGATTTCCAAATCGTTAACTTCTAAAAAAATTTGTTAACTTTTGTTCCCCCCAGGATGAGGAATTAAAAGATCAGGTGGTCAACCTTATTGAAAAGGTTATTTCCTAGGAAGATAATTATTCTATTATCTCTCCCCCTTTAGATGAGGAGATAGGGCTATAGTGTTTTAATTGCAAGGGGACAAAGCCCTAGGACTAGATGGTTTTCCACCTTATTTCTTTTAGGTTTTTTTTAGATATCATTCATGAAAATGTTTTTTTGGCATTTGTGGAGTTATTAAAAGTTGGTACCATGCTATAAGACTTCAATACCACTTTCCTAGTGCTCATTCCTAAGAAATAGGGGGCTTCTCAAATGTTAGATTTTAGAACCATCATCTTGTGTTCTACCTTGTATAATATTTATACTAAATTGATTTCTCTAAAAATCCAACTTTTGATGGATAAAATGATCTCAAACCATTAGAGAGATTTTATTTTTGGAAGATATATATTGGATGGAATCATCATTTCTCATGAAACCATCCATTCGATGTCTCACTATAATTGAAAAGGTATGTTCCTAAAGCTAGATATGGACAAGGCTTATGATTAGGTCTCTTGGCAATTCCTTGATAAAATTTTGATCAGGTTCAACTTCAACCAATCTATTCAAAATCTGATTACCTCCTACATAATTACTCCCATGTTTTCTATTATTATCAATGGAGTTCCCAATGGTTTTTCCTAATAGGAAGATGGATTAGATAGGGAGATCCCCTATTTCTATATTTTGTTCATCATCTTAGCTAAAACTCTGAATAGACTCATTATCAAGGCTAGAAATTTCAACATCAATAAATGCATCAAAACTACCCCTAATATGAGTTTGGTCACTCACCAACAATTCATGGATGACAGATTGATGATGGGGGAATCCTTGGTCCTAAAATCTAGATGTTTCAAGAAAATTCTTAAAATCTATGAATTGGCATCTGAATAGAGTATCAACTTCCATAAAAGTTCTTTTTTTTCATTAACACCCCACCTTCCCTTTAATTCAAAATCTCTTAGGTATTGGGTTGTGTCATCAAGAATCTCCCTTCCTCTTATCTTGGTACCCCTATATTTGAGGGTTACATAAAAATGGAGTTATGGAATCCTCTCATTAAAAGGATTTAGAGAAAGTTATTAGGATGGAAAGGGAATCTGCTATCCCAAGCTGGTTAACTATAACTCCTTAAGAGCTCACTTCAAATCATCCTAGTTTATTTCATGTCTTTACTTGTTATCCTTGGTAGGATTACAAACCAAATTGAACATATTAATAATAACTTAATTTGGAGAGGATCTAACGATAGATTCATATTTCCACTCATCTCTTGGAATAAATCTTGTCTCCCTATCTCTAAAGGAGGATTGGAGTTGAGAAGGGTTAGATCCATGAGCCAATCCATTTTGGCAAAGAAATGATAGAGGGTGATCAAGGAAGATAACTAGTGAACTAATATCATTAGGCCAAATACTTAAAATCTAGGGAAGGTCACTACTTCCTATCATAAAGCAGCCTAGACAATGGCTCAACATTTTGGAAAGCCTTGAAAGTTGGTAAAGATCTAGTCATCAAAGGTCTTAAGTGGAATATTAGTAGAGGTAAAAAAGTGGACTTTTTGCAAGATCCCTAGATCAAATCCCTTTTGGCCTCCTCCTTCCAAGACTTATAATTAATATCTTTATTCAAAGAGAAATTTGGACATAAGGTGTCATATTATTGGGAGGATATTGATAGAAAGAAGAAATGGAAAGTTCTCATAAAAGATTATCTAAATCAGTAATAGCCCATCTTCTGCATGACTTAAACATTTTTATCCAACACATTCATATCAAATTATTCCTAAGGAGGATGACTTTATTTGGAAAAATGATCCTAATAGTCTTTACTCTATTAAATATGGGTATGACTCCCTTTGGGCATAGTTGGAAGTTGATGATAACTGGAATGATATTTAGTTTAAAAACCTCATCCCCAAGATCCTTTTTTTATTCTAGTTGGTAGCTTAGAACAATATTTTAACTATGGACATATTGTTATAAAGGGGCATTCCTTTTCCTAATAGGTGCACTCTTTGAAAATGGGAAGCCCAATTTGTTGAGCATTTATTCCTTTCTTGTTCCTTTGCTTCTTCCATTTTTCAGCATTTCTTCAGTAGCTCTAACTATTCCTAGGTCATCTCAGGCTCTATTAAAGACTTGATCACTTAATGGAAGCTACATTGGGAATCTAATATATTGAAATTTTAGTGGAATATATATCTCCCCCATAAGTTTTAATGCATTTGGAAAGATATGAACTTTTTTATTTTGAGAATTGTAGGTCCAATCCTTCTTCCACCTCTAATAGGATCATGGTCTTTGTCCATGAAAAATAGTCATCCTTCACTTCCTCTTTTGATGATCCTAGTTCCCCAATATTCTCTTGGATCTTGAACCACCTCAACCTTGTAATACCTAAAAATTCCCAAGTGAAGGGGTTTGATAGGTCAAAATTCAAATAGTTGCATCCTCCCCCCTCTTGGTTTAAACTAAATTTCTATAGGGCTGAAAAAGGGAACCAAGTAATAATAGGAGCAGGAGGTGTTATCAGGGATTCTTTTAGGAATATCATAGTGGCCTATGTGAGACCATTAGGGATCCAAACAAATCATGTCTCATAAGATAAAGAAATATTTTAGGGCATCAAACTGGCAGTTAACCTCAGTATGGAATTCCTCAAAATTGAGGGTGACTCAATGAACATTATTATTTGTATAAAATGTCTTTCCCACTCTTCTTAAAATATTTATAGAATAAATTACAATGTAAAAAACTTGTTGGCCCATTTCAAAGGGTCCTCCATAGTGAATTTTTATAATGAGGGCAATAGGTGAATTAATTGTATGGCTAAACTTGGGGTCTAAAGAAGTGATTTTATTAGTTGTCATGAGAGGGACTTTCTTGATGATGTCATCTTGATTATTGAATTGAGAAAAGGACACACACCACATTATCATGGTGGTTTATTTAATTTTGACACAAATCTAGATTGAGAGTTTAGATATTAATATGTGCAAGGTAATTATCCCTATGGCCTTGCAGGTTTAGGTCATTCTAGGATTGCATCACATTTTTGTATTTGGATCTTTTTTCTATAATCTACCCATCTCTTTTGCCAAGAGCTCAAACAATAAATATTATAGAAGATGTCTACAAATTCATGAAATTAGAAGAGATCAAGATTCGTTAAAACCAATTTCATGCTCTTATGTCAAGGAAAATTAATATGTTTGGAATAAAATGGTCAAAGGTGGTTTGGCACCCTTCATGGAATGGCTAGTTGGGCATGACATAGGGATTTTCAAGTTTATAATATAATCTTATTTAGGAATAAAATAAGGGAGTCAAGATTATTTTATTTTATTCCCAAACAAGTTTAAGACTTTAAAACCAAACACTTTTATTCCATATACACCAATCAAAAGTGTTTCTTGCATTGTTATGGTATTATCCACTATTCTAATTAAAGATGTTGGTAGTTTATTTTTTCTTCTTGCCAATAACTTCCTTCATTTTCCTCTACCTTGTATGATTGTTTTTCTTTCATCTTTTATTCTCTTATTATTTCTTTATAACATATACACATTTTGCATGTCTAGGCAACTTTCTTACAATTCTATGAGTTCCTCATTATGACATTCATGTTCATTAATGCACCATTCCCTCATTTGCCATTGAATTTTAGTCTTAATCTATGTATTCAACATGACAATTACATATAACTCTAGAGATCCTAAAAATGGTGAATTCAACTCCCCATATCATATCAACAAAACTAAACAATAACAACCTTGATTCTTTTTAAATTCATGGAATATGCTAATAATAATAACCAAAACCTAAACCAAGTTCCAAATTTTCTTTTAATTAATTTTATTTAAGGTAAATTTAGACTCTCTTTTTTCGTATATTATGTCATCAAAAATGCATAATGTGACCAATTCAAATAATATCAATCAAGCAACCAAATAAGACAAATAACATCCTTACCTCTACCAACTCTAATGCATCCAAGATTATCAAACCATAGTTTAGTTCCTATAAATATTTAAGAACACAATGAGTAAATTCATAGACTTGACATAATATGAAAATAATGACAAGTGATGTACCCATTCAATACAAACAAGACTCATTTATTATGAAAATAATCAATATAATTAACTTTCATTACATTCAGATAACTAAAATGTGTTGTGTGTAGGTTCAATATAATTATCTCAACCCCAAATGTTGGTATCTACACCCCCTCTCTAATTATACTCTCCCTTTATATTTCCTATGAGGGTAAGACAATCTTGAAACCATCTCAATCAAACAAGTGGTTAGTTAGTCCAAGATTATAATAATAATAATAAATATAAGCATAAGTAAATTATTGTAATATAAATCATATATAAATGAAATCACAAGTCATCATGATCATAAATCATAGTATAATATATGGAAATTATATCCACATAATAATGGGTCATGAAAAAAAAAATGATTTTCAACCATGCAACATACATACTCTGATCAGACATAAACATCAGAATTGTAAATCATTACTTTCATAATCTATTACTAATACTTAAGGAGTTTTATAGAGTGGTATTAGATGTGACATCCTTACACCTAAAATAATTCATCCTCCTGATAAAATTTATTTCAAACAATAGTTTAAGAAATAAGAAAATGTTCAATAGAAAATATCAGTTAAATAAATGAGGAAATAACCTTAAGAATTCCTCATAATCTTCCCATGTAGCACTATCATTAGAATATTGGTTCCACTAGACCTTGCATTGTGATACTTATCTATTACACAAGCTAATCTTACAAGTATCAATTATTCTAATTGATTATACTTTGACCACCCCTAGATCTTGAACTTATATTATATTCCAATACAAAACATGTGTAGGATTAGTAATATATTTCTTAAGATAGGATACATGAAAAAAATTATGCATTTGAGCTAAAGCTAGTGGTAATGCAAGTATATACACTATAGGATTTATCACTTCTAAAAACACAAAGAGCACCACATATCTCTGTGACAATTTTTTTGATTTCTCAATTTTGATAGCACTCTTTTGGGGTTTGACTCATAGAAAAACTTTATATTCAATTGAGAATTATCTTATTGGTATCTTTAGATTAGCATAACATTTATGCCTATCATTGGATTTAGTCAATTTTTAACTTATTAACTTTACTTGTTCTTCCATTTCTATAAGCATATCATACCCAAAAACTACTCTATGTTCTATTTTATCCCAACTAATTGGTGTTATATACCTCCTACCATATAATTCCTCAAAAGGGGCCATTTTAAAAGTTGATTGTTATGATTTTTTTATAGGCAAACTCAATCAATGGTATGTATTCCTCCCATTTATATTATTGGTCCATGCATTACATCCTTAAAATATTCTCAAAGACCTAAATTGTTCTCTTTATTTCCCCATTCATTTTTGGATGATAAGTTATACTAAAATTTACCTATATACCTAAAGTTGAATCGAGAGTTTACCAAACTGTTGAGCTCATCCTAGGCTATCTATCTGAAATGATATTTTTTGGAAACCCATGCAATCTATAAAGCTTTTTCACAAACCTATTGGCAACCATTGGTGTATCATTGTTAAATTAACTTGAATTAAGTGATCTACCTTGATAAGTTTATCCATAACTACCAAAATCATGTCATGATAGTTTTAAGAAATAATCAATCCTTGGATAAAGTCCATTCTAGTAACTATCCCCTTGTATGAGATGTGGGTATAACAACCCAACATAATGCACATGTTTAGCCTTAGCTCATTAACACTCTAAGCATACATACACAAATTATATTACATCCTTTTTCATCCCCTTATAGAAATATAATTGTATTAACTCTATTAAATGCATAGTCACTCTAGGATGTCCTAAATATGGAGCATTGTGAAATTACTTTAGCATAATATTACTCAAATTTTCCCTATCAGGAACATATATTCTAGTATTATACCTCAAAATTCCATCATTCTTGAATCGAAAACCTTGGTATCTATGATCATGATAATTATTAACTAATGATTTCTTAACCTATTCATAGAATTCATCTCTAGGGGAAAATTTTACTACCTAATATCAAAAAAATCTTCTTATCATAGCTAAAACCATAATGTACCTTCTATTATTAGGGTATCTACAAATTTGTTCTCTTTTCCCTTATCATAGTTAATGTCAAAATTATAATCTAACAAATATTATAACCACCACCTCTAATGAGAATTAAGGTTAGGTTGGGTAAATATTTACTTGAGTCCCAAGTTGTTAGTTTTTAATCTGAAAAGGCTTTCTCAATAAATAATGCCTCTAAACATGTAAAAAATGAACTATTGTAGCTAGTTCTTATTCATGAGGAGCATAATTTTCCTCACAAATTTTTAATTTCTTCAATTCATAGGCCACAACTGAACCATCATACATAAAAATTCTTGATAAACCATATCCCAATGCATCTATTATAACTACAAAGTGGTCATTTGTATTTAGAATCTATAACATTGGTGTTGAAGTAATCCTCTTGTTCAAAACTTGAAAGGATTCTTTTCACTTATCAAACCAAATAAAATGTTGTTTACATTAAAGAGAGGTGATGGGATTAGTTATCTTAGATAAATCTGGTAAACGCTTCATATATTACCCTATTAAACCCATAAAACTACACACTTCATGCACATTTTTGGGTGATGTCCAATTTATAATGGCTCTAGTAGTAGTTAGATCCACTAAAATTCATTCTATAGAGATGATTTGTCTTGAGTATTTTACTCTTGATTAAAATAAAGCATACTTGGAAAACTTTACATAGAGTTTTTAATTCTACAACCACTACAATATAAAATATAAGTGCTCAACATATTATTAATCACTTTTAAAATAGATGAGAATATCATCCAAAAAGACCAGCACAAACTGATCAAGGTAACCTCTATACACATTATTCATGAGGTTCATGAATGTTGCAGGTCTATCCATTAGTCCAAAAGGAAGTACTATGAACTCATATTTCCCATAATGATTCCTTAAAGTTATTTCCAAAATATCTTCCTATCAAATTCTCAACCGATGGTATCTAGCACAAAGATCGATCTTTGAAAAGACCATTGCATCACACATTTGATTAAAAATATCATCAATGCAAGGTAAAGGATATCTATTATTGATTGTTACCTTATTAGTTATTTAGTATTCAATACACAAACAAAGGGTTCCATACTTATTTTTTACAAAGACTATAGGTGGGCCCCATGGTGAAACACTTATCCAAATTAATCCCTTGGTAAACATCTCTTGAAGTTCTGCCTTTAACTCAATTAACATAGTTTTTGTCATTTTATAAAGAGCCTCAGATTGTAGTTCTAACCATCAGATGATATCAATAACATAACCAAATAAATTTTTGTAGGTAAACCCAATAGTTCCTCTATAAAAACATCTTGAAACTCTTATAGAAAAGTATAGTCTTTCAAAGTGAGTTCTTTAGCTTTACCAATTTAATCCACATTGATTAGGAATGATTTACATCCCTTTCATTGTACCTTTTTAAATTAAATGGTTTAAATTTGACTAAGTTTTAACTCCCTATAATTTCTTTGGATTTGGGTTTGATTTACCAAATCATCAAAACAATAAACCTTCTTAAAAAAATAGTCAAATTTGGATTTGTGTTTATAAATATAATTTGTTCTTAGGATTAAGCCATTTGACACTACTGATGTTGCATAAAGGTCAACAACCATGGTAAATTCTAGAAAATCTATTTCAACCTCAATAAGACATATGTCAACCTTGAACTTGGATTAATTCCCATACTAAACTAACAAAGCATTTTCCATAAAACTAACTTTTCTAGATAATTTATTTAACATTCTAGGAGAGATAAAACATTTAGTGGATCTTGTATCTATAAAAATATAAATATGATGCATAAACAAAGTACCTGATACTTTAATGAGAGAGACTTGAATTTTTATTTTATGGTTATTAACTGCTACATGAATATGATACTAAAAGGTTCACTATGTGATGTATAGGTGGATGAATTATTATCTATACCATCCATCTTCTATGAAAAGAAATCCTTAGAATAATGATCTCCTCCACATGTAAATTTTTTTCCATGTCATTTCCTCTTAGTATGATTAGAACCCTTGAATCCTTATATAAAACTACCTCCTAGTTTCTTTTTCTCTGAAGCATTATTGAATCTCACATTATAGCTATTGAATTGGTTCTTAGAATTCCCATTATGTTTCTAATTATTTTTATTAAAGAGTGTCTTAGAGCTTCCAATTTTTTTTTTACATTTTTATATAACCTCTATAAGTGATTTCAACTTTTGTTCTTGCTTAACTACCTTCTCAAATACCTAGTCCATTATGGATGGTCCATGCACATCCAAATCACACCTAATTTTGGTTTTTGGTCCCATTATGAACTTATTATTGGAAAAATTCATTTTTTTGATACTATAAAACATACTTCAATATATTTGTGAACTACTCATAATATTAATTTACTAAGAAATCCTCTTCTTTCAATTTCTCAAAATATGTTAATTTATGATAAAAATACATCTAAGGTAGACATCATTCTTTAATAAGAGTCACAAATTGGTCCAAAGTGGAGGTAGTGGAATCATGCTCATCTCAAAATTTTATCATCCCACCAAGTTGATACTTCACTAACTAATTGGTAAACTCACCACACATCCTTAGTCACCTCAAAATAATTTTTTATTTCAAAATATTTTTTTCCATGAGCTAAGCTTCAACTCAATCACCCAGTACTATACCATCAAACTTGGGTGGGTTCACTTTATTCATATCATTCACATGCTTTATAGCTATTTGAGATATATATAATTGCCAACCTTCCTCATTCTCCTAATTATGAGTCACCTAATGTTTAAAAATTTGTTCCTTAAGAGCCTCTTATTAATATTATTCCTTGGGTCTATGAACTTCTCACTCTAGATTTGCTATCCTATCTCTAGTATCATTTATGACAATGAGTGTTCAATCAATTTGTAGACACCAAAATTTTGCACATGCCTTTTCATGTGTCATGACCTTTAGTAGACCCTTCAAGAATTTTTTCCTTACCTAGGCATATTTTTATCATTTTAGCTTTAATAATCTTAAACATGGACTTTTGGCTATTTTTGTCATTTATCCTCCATCGTTGATGGTCAATTGAACCATGAATGATCATATTCAACTACCTAGCCTTCTACATGCAAACTACCAGCTACCTTTTTCTAACTATAAGTCATCCAAATATCCTTATGAGGCATTTCATTGATGAATTATATTTATAATTCCTAGTTACACTCCCTTTTGAACCCTTTGGCCCTTGCCTATAAATAAGAGAGAGTTGTAAAAGAAATTCCATCTACAATTATTATTAGGATCTTAGGTACTTAGAGTTTTCTTTTATAGGTCAACCAATGTCATCTATGTTGTCAAACTATTCCATTAAGAGATAACTTGCCATTGCTTCTCAACCAAGTCACCAAGCACTATTACTCTACCAAAATTAAGCCATAACTCACTTATGGATCAACAACACCAACTACTCATCCAACCCACTTCTCATAATGCAAACCCTTGTTTATTACTATTCATGTGCTTTATTTCCATTTCACAATACTTAACCTATAGAATTCATCTATGAATCCCATCAATTTGTTGTTGATCAAGCCCAAATTTGGATAATCAACCTTTGATGATCATCCCAACCACTGATGGTCAGACTTAACCACTGATGGTCAACCCAACCATCGATGATCATCTTTGGTAGAAAAAGCTACCAAGCTAGTTTTACCTCCTTTGCCTGACCCAATTCACTTTTCTATGTTTTTGACCACTCATAGGCCCCTGTTATATTTTCTAAGCCATACCTTGACCCATTAGCACCAACACTAATTAGTTTATCACTAATTTGATCATTTTATCACATATTTTTATTAATCAATTATTATTATTAGTTTCAACACCTTTTGATCATTAATGCAAGTACTTTATTTATATTTTATTAACTTAATTATTCTAAAATGGTGGATTGATAACCCTTAAGGAAGATCTCACTTATGGGATCTAGCTAGCACTAGGTAAGCCACTTAGCTACTTATGTAACCCACAAATTTGTTTTAGTGCTTTCTTATATGTAGGCAATCCTCTCAAGCCAAAGAGGAGCTCTTCACAATCTTCTAATTCAATGTGTTCACAAGTAAGTAGGTATTTCTACCATAACCCATATTTATAGTTTTACTACCTTCTTCTAAATAATATCAAAATTTGAGTGAAACATTATGGAATTCCTAGTGGGACCCATATCTCTACTTGGGTTTTCTTTTTATCTACATTTTTATGCTTATTTCTCTATCTATGCTCATAATTGAAATATATATTTCATATGGGCCTAAAAGATATGACATCCATTGATTGTCTATTTCTTCTAGCTCATTTAGCTTAATTAACAACATTAGGATAAATCATAACACACTTATGTTACACAAGCAAACCACATAATAAATCAAACATCATAGCTCACTTGAGACAATGTCTAGTTGGGATTTCATCACCTAGAATTTACCTTACCCATTCTCAACAATCTTACTTGAAGGTTAATACCAAGAGGAGAACCAACTCAACTCTCTAGTTGAGTATAAACTCTAGATTTCAATATATATTGGCTAAGCACCTGACACCCTTGTCATTATGGGACTATGAAGTGAGGGGGTATGCCCTAATACCAAGCCATGTATTTATTCCAATATAGATTATTTTTATCACCAAAACTAACCCAAAACTATCCATTGACTACCATTATAGTACCTGATCTACAAGCCAACTTCTATCACACATTCTCATAAATTAAGGCATAAGCCAAAAGTGATCTTAAAACTAACTTTAGGCTTAAACCTACTTTATATTGTGTTCCTTGATTGCCTTGACTATTTTATTTGTCTTTTTTATATTTGACCAAAGAGTCTATTCTTTTGTATTCTCTCCCACTTTTTGTATGGTTCCCACTTATCAATAGAAAAGAGACCTAGAAGAACAAAACTTGTAACCTAAATTAACCTCTTTGTCTCTTCATCTATGGATTACATCTTAGAGGTGGAAAATTCAACTCATCCATTGGGAATACCTACATTACCTTGGGTATTTCCCCAAGAAGACATGGATTTTACCACTTTTTTAGATAAAAATCTAGTGGCCCTTCAACACTATCTTAACACCTCTTCTCACCATATACTAGTTTCAACTCCACATCAAGATGATCCTTACAACATGCCATCCCACCTTATGGAGGGTATCCCTTTTTCCATAATCACCACCCAACCTTTAACCACTCATGTATCCCCATTTAACAACCCCTTTGATGCTATGGCTAAGAACTAACTTATCTAACCAACTATTACCCTTACACCATCCACCCTTGCTAATGACTCCTCTACCTTGGTGACAACCCAACCATCAACCCATCATGGCCAACCTAGCTCATCAGTTAATACCTCTTTACCAAGACTAGGGGTACATATCCCTTCTACCTCACCACCCATCAACACAAAGTTCACAACCCCCCCCCCTATTTACCAATCTAACCATAGCCTAGCCTACCTCAATATCCTAATAATTATGTACATCATCTAACCTTAGTTATACCCCTAGCCTATAAGGGTATATACATACTACCTAACTGCCAGTAGCCACCTATCCTTATATGTCATCTACACAACATCCCATAACTTCTTATTAGTATGGGGTCATCTCCCAACCTCTTATAAATTATCAATATATTCCCCAACCATAATATACACCTTATAACCCTCCAGGTGTACCACCTCAAATAGAATTGATGAAAATAAGCATGGACAAAATGGAAACTCTTGAGTCATCCCTTTCAAGAGCCCCTAACATTTTATCTTATGACCAAGTCTATAATGAGGCCACTCACCCTTTAATATCTATCAAACCTTATGCAACCCAATGGGAGCTTTCAAAATTCACCAAGTTTAATAGTAAGTAAGACCCCCAAAAACACTTAAGAGAATTTAGGTACTCCTGCTACATGATTGCCTATGACGATGCCTTGATTTTGTACACATTTCTTATGTCTCTTTCTGGCCTAATGCTAGATTGCTATAATATCATTACCAAACACTCCATTTTATCCTTTAACCAATTATCTCAGACCTTCTTGGATCACTTCTTAGTCAACATATCCAAGAAAGCCTCTATCACTGATATTTATTCCATTTACCAATTTGAGGATGAGTTTATAGCTAATTTTGTGGCTCGTTGGAGAAGCTTGATCAACCAATTATCATTCTCCTTACCTCAACTTGAATTGATCAAAAAAAATTCATATGCCTATGCCAATCACATCTCTCCTACATTATATGTCCAAAAAATTAGAAATTTTGATGAATCTTTTACCATGACACACAATTTATAGAATTGAGCTATAGATGAGGGTAAATTAAAGTTACAAAATAAGAACTATACCTTCAAGACTAATTAAACCTCCTCCTCTAAATCTTGTAATCAAGCTAAATATAAGGCTAAGAATAAGGTAAATATGAATTTAGTCATCCTTAAGGCTATCCCACCACCTAATTTCAACCAACAAAACTTTCCCAATCCCTCTAACCAGAGCTTAGGGAACCCAAACTGAAGTACCCAAAAAACAATTTACTCCACTTAGAGAATCTTATACCTCAATGTTGGAAAAGTCACTAAAATCTAATATTGTATAGCTTCCACCCATCAAAACTCCCCCATATTTTTATTTTTCTCATCCAACACCTGCTTGGTATTATGAAAATCACCTTTGTGCCTTTCATTGAGTGATTAGACATGACATTAGCTAATGCAATACTTTTAATAATTTTATTCAAAGCCTCATTGATAAGGGGGAACTCATGTTGGATAACCCTAATTCCCCTCAAAATCAAGCCCTAGACATATTCAAAAATCCCTTTCCCAACCATGCCCCTATCAAATATGAGGACACATAATTTGAATGCTCTCATGATTCCCACATGGTTAGCATGGTCCATGATACACCTACACATGAGGATCCAACCATCTAATCTACCCATTCTTCCCCTAATTCACTTACAGAGGTGGAAGAGTCATCTTCTCCTCTATTGGATATTCAAATTGAGGAGGTTCTTTTTTACCTATCCATGCTCATATAATCCTTAGAATCATCACATTCCACCCCAATAGGCATATCTAGACAGATAGATGTTCTTAATTTTCCACCTCTACCAATTACCCAACAAAACACTACTCCTATAGATATTGTTCCTAAAGGATAAGCATTTTTATTGATACCTCCCATGGATGAGCCATTTATCTCAACCTTACTTCCCTCACCTCTAGAAGTTAACCAACCAACATACTTAACTTACAAGTCTATCTCTTCCATCCACTATCCATGAAGCAAAAATAGTACACAAACCCTTTTCCACATTAGTGAAAAAATTAGAATTTGCCTTGAAACTAGATATGGATCAAGCCACCTTTTGGAAACATTTAGGCCTCCCTTACATCAACAAACTTGAACCTTTTATCACACCTTTAACCAACCAATCTATTATATTTCCACCACTTATCAAACTAATTAGAAAATCTACCAACCCCTCATATTCCCCATTAACCAAGGCAATCATACGTCAAAAAAGCAAACCAAAACACAAACCTATTAAAAACCTTGGTACCTTTCGCATATAGAATTCGGTTAGCCCATCTCTTAAATTAGAGGTGACCCTATCTAAAGTTCCACCCAAACCTCAACCCCAACCAACCAAAAGAGCAAAACCATCGAGTAGCTACATGCCTAGGATTTTTCCTTCTTCCACTCTACCCTCTATCTTGGGTCCACATCCATCAACTCTACCTAAAAGGTAAATCCATTTTAACATATGTCATCCACTACTACTTGTTAAGCCAACCCAATTACTATCTGATACATTGGTTTTTTCTAAACTATCGATGGCCAAACTATCAAACTCAAATCCTCTAACCACTAACATGCCCAAACTAGAAACATTACCTAAAAATGTCACCTCACACAAGATTTCTCCTAATAAACCCCTTCCCATGAAAACACCCTACTTACCAATGAAAATTAAAACCCCTAGGCCTTTTCCACCTCTAACTGAATCTTAATTAGCCTTTTTTCAAAGGTTTTTATAATCTTCATGCCTCACCTTACCTCTTATCAGACCCTTTAACCCTCTTGGTTTAAAACTAGCTTGGTATAATGACTGTCAAATCTATTCCTATCATAAGACACCTATACATGACATCAAGAATTGTAAATCTCTTTAGATTAGTATCCATATTCTCTATAATGAGGATGATCTCTTACTAGAATAGCTCCCCCTTACCCATTTATCAAGGTACCCACTAGCCATTTGCCAATGCATACTGGATCCTCCACTCTCACCTCAAAAAGATGGAGAACTTACCCAACCTCTTATCACATCATTCTCCTCCATCCTTAATATCAACATGGTAACATGCTCAAAATAAAAGGATAAATAAAAAGTCAAGGTGTCCATTCCATAGACATACCCACCTACTCATCCTCCACCAAACTCGATCAAACCCTTTACATCCTCAGCTCTACCCAAAATAACCATCTTAGGCACCTCTAAGGATAATACTTTTGAATCCATCAAGAGGGTAATTCTTAAGTAACCTCACCAAACTCTAGCTAAGATGAGCCTTTATGAGCTCATTTCCACCTCACCTCACCATCTCCAGGCAATGATAGATGTTATGTAGGCCATTAAGGTCTAACTAGGAGACTCCCAATTGATATGATCTTGATATTCAATATATGCAAACATACCCTTAAGGTAGGGAAACACCATATAATAATCCATTAGGAAGGAATAACTCCATAATGTCTCTTCGAGGGGACAACCTCCAATATCCTCTTATAATAAAAGACTCAATGCTTACTTGATATCTTTACCATGATAATCATCTCCTATATATATACATCTGTCTAACCCATGGATGGGTAACCTCTTAATCCCAATGTAGGCTGACTGTTACCCAATGTACTACTTCCACAAATTACTCTATTATCCTAATATATTGTACCCATATAACTAACTAAGGGGATGTGTGCCACATGTCAGCATCTCCATCAACCCATATACATCAATATATCATATCCCTAGGTACATAGAACTAACCTATAGAGGTATTCATCGATGTTATCCAAATATCTACCCTTGTCACCTTTGAGTTAGAGATACCTTCCATCCACCTCAAAGACCTAGATCCACCTCTCTTTATCACTACCCATATCAACCAAACCCACGTCAAATGGGTTATGATCGATGAGAAAGCAAGTATCAACATCATCTCTTCCCATAGCTATGACCAACTCAAGATACTATAAAATGTCATGTCTAAAGCTTTAGTCATCTTTAGATCCTTTAATGACACTATAACCACTACCTTGTGCACTGTTGTCCTTCACATTCATCTAAGACCTTGTATGTTTCTTGAAATTTTCTATATGGTTGAAGGTGAGTTCTAGTATAATGTTTTATTGGGGAGACCTTGGATCTATGCCATGGCTTGTGTACCTTCTACTCTCCATCATTATGTCAAGTTTAAACTCAAAGGTTAGGTGGTTACCATACAAGCTAAACCTATCCCTTTTGTAGCATGTAACATGACTTATCAACCTAACAATATTATCCTACCTCCATCCAAAGCATCACAAAAGCCACTACGCATGAAAGCCAAAGCCATTGTTTCCCCTCCTATGAAAGCATCTACTAGTTCATCTATTTCTATAGACCAAATACCTAGCACTGATCTATTAGAGTCTACCTTCCAATGAATTACCTTTGGATAATACCATATCCTCACCCTAGATGCCTTCCTTACTCCTTAAGAATATGGCAAACTTAACCACCACCCAAGTTATGTCTCCAACACTAGATCCATTATCCCTTTAGGGCCTCCCAACTATCAAACTAATTTAATCTATGGGGGAATTGATAATCCACTTAATGTTACCATTACCCACCCTTCACCTAAACCGTTTACCTCTAACTTCTCTTACTTAGACAAACCTGACTACACTAAATTATACCTTCATAGGTGTGCCTAGAAGGGATTTGGTTTAGGAAGGTATGAGCATGTCCCAAACATGTTGACTTCAATTGAGACCCATAATCCTTATGATAAACATGGCTTTGGTTTCATTCTACCCAATGAGAATAATACCAAACAAATTACCATTATCATTGTCGAAGAAGAAACCCCTTCCTCACCAACACCCCCTCCACTTGTGAGTGAGGATGAGGACATCATCCCACCCAAATTTTTTTATCAACATGATTAACTTTAGCCCCATAACTTATCAAAAGTAAGGGGCATCCATATCCATCCCTTTGACCCATCTTAAACTCATGGGAGAAGACTCTCTTACCATTAACATTGTTCGGTGTCAAGATGATGATGTTATTATCACCTACCTTGGTGCACTAGATTCCTCTATACACAAATATTTACCTTCAAAAACCTCAACCATATTGAATGAATCTAACATAAAAATGAACATAGGCACTTTGGCTAACCCCCACATCATCAAACTTGACCAAATTCTCACCCCTAAGGAACTACAGACTACTTGACCTTCCTTCATGAGCATAGCATTACATTCACTTGGTTATATGCCAATATGATTAGTATTGACCCAACCATTTCCACCCACAACATCATCACCACTCATGATGTCAAACCTATCAAATAGAAACTTCACTAAATGCATCCATGCATAACCCTCTTTGTCAAAGAAGAGCTCTAGTGCCTCATTTTGGTTAAATTCATTCAACCCATTGATTACCCTCAATGGGTTTCAAACATCGTACCTATCAATAAATCCACAAGGGGAATATGTATCTATGTGGAATTTCAATACCTTAACCTCACATGCCCAAAGGATGACTTTTCTCTACCTAGCATTAACCAACTTATTTATCTTACAATAGGTCATAAGATATTATCACTCATGGATGTATTCTTAGGTTATAATCAAATCATGATTATCCCTTAAGATGAACACAAAACTACCTTCATCACCCCATGGGGGAACTTCTATTATAAGGTCATGCCCTTCAGCCTTAATAATGTTAGTGAAACTTACTAATGAGGCATGACATATATTTTTCATGACCTTATCCATACAATCATTGAAGAATATGTAGATGACCTTCTCAAGAAGTCCAAGATTTAAAAATACCATTTACCCATCCTTAAGACTATATTTGAGTGACTTATCCATTATCATGTCTACCTCAATACCAAGAAATGTATTTTTGGGGTCTTGTTAAGAAAACTTATTAGCTTCATCATTTCCTTTCGAGGAATCTAAGTATATCTTACTAAAATTAAATCCATCCTCAAGATGATACCTCCAACCAATCTTAAACTTAAATCCATTCATCACTTCATCTCCTAGCTCTTTGATTGGTGTCAAACCTTCCACCACCTCTTGAAAAATGATGTCTCTTTTAAGTGTAACATTGATTTTTAAAAGGCCTTTGATGCACTCAAAGAGTACCTACTATCTCCACCTATCCTTACACCTCCTAAGTATGATTAACCCTTTTACCTCTGTATCTCTACCATAGACCACTCCCTAGGGCCAAGGGAAACTTAAATCCATTCATCACTTCATCTCCTAGCTCTTTGATTGGTGTCAAACCTTCCACCACCTCTTGAAAAATGATGTCTCTTTTAAGTGGAACATTGATTTTTAAAAGGCCTTTGATGAACTCAAAGAGTACCTACTATCTCCACCTATCCTTACACCTCCTAAGTATGATCAACCCTTCTACCTCTATATCTCTACCATAGACCACTCCCTAGGGGCAATGTTTGACCATTAAGACAAATAAAACAAATAAAAATACATATATTACATTATTTAGACACTATTAAAATATGGGACTTAGTACACATAAATAAAAAACTATGTCTTAGTACACACAAACCAAAAAACCATGTCTAGGCCTAGTCTTTGTGGCCACCAAACTTTTGCACTACCTCCTTAACCATAGGACTTTTGCCATCACCAATACCAACCTCATCAAATACATGCACTCTAAACCATAATAAAAATAACATATGGCAAAGTGGCTCATGTTTTTAGCTAAAGCACCCATAGCAAACAACTAACCTCCCCCTTTTACATTTATAGATGAGACCATCACTAGCTTATCTCAAGCAGACTTCACCAATCAGGTACCCATGTTTTTTAATGGTTCCAAATGTTAGCATGTTAGGGGAGCTATTATTTTCATTATCCCCCTTATTGGTGAACCTCTTCCCTTATCCTTTAAACTTGAATGTAGATGCACTAATAATGTAGCTAAATATGAAGCCCTAGTAATAGGTCTCCCAACTGCTTTAGCCTTGGGAGTCAGAATGATCCATATCTTTGGTGACTCCTAACTTGTGGTCAATCAAATTACAAATATTTACCAGTGTAAGAAAGAGGTTTTACAGATGTATAGGCAACTAGTTATATAACTCATATCCTCATTCAAACTCTACCATATTCAAACCACCCCATGATATACCAACAAATTTATCAATACCATGGATTCACTTGCCTCTTAGATCTTGTTATCACCCTCATAATCCAAACTATTAGTGATTTTCCATCACCTAATCGAGCCTTCCTACACCAAGATAGACACTCCAAACATATTTAATGTGGAGGATATCTAACTTGACCTTTAATATCAACAAACCTTCAAGTACCTTCACCTTGGCATAGTTCTCTCTAGCCTCTCTACGAATGCTTGCTGGGAATTTATTTAAAACACTTCCCATTATACCATTATGGGAGGAATCCTCTATAAACAAGGATTAAATGGCCTCCTTTTCCATTACTTCTATGGTCTAGAATCCTCTCGTGCAATCAATGAGACACATGATGGTATTTATGGGGGTCACTTTAGTGGCCTCATTATGGACAAGCATATCCTCCACTGAGGCTATTACTAGCCCACCCTCAACCAAGACTACTATAGTTATGTAAAAAAACATGTCAAATGTCAACAACATGCTAATTTACATCATGTACCTAGTAATAGCCTTCGTGTGTCCATAAACTTTTAGCCTTTTTCATCTGAGGGTCTAGACCTCATTGGTGAAATCAACCCCCACTCTACACAACATCAATTTATCATTACCACAACTAAATATTTTACCAAATAGGTGGAAGATATTCCCCTTATCTTGATTAAAGTTAAAAATATTGTTGCATTCATTACCCATCATATCATCTACCATTTTGGTGTTCCCCATAAAATCATCATCAATAATGGAAAATATTTCAAAAACAAACAAGTTCAAGGTCTTTGCAACGTATTTGGTATTAAACTTAGATTTTCATTTCCTTATTGCCCATAATAAAATAGATAAGTCTAAGACTCTAACAAACCCCTTAGTAACATGCTTACCGAAATGGTCAATGCCTCAAGATGGGATTGGCACTTTCACATCCCTTTCACCTTATGGGCATATCATACTAGCATCCAAACCTCTATTGGTGCTAAACCCTTTTCTCTCATCTTTAGAGCTGAGGCCATTTCGCCTCTTGAAATCTAAATACCTTATCTTCTCATATCATTGCACAACCTCACTTCAGAGGATGATTACCATCAAGAACATTTAGCCTAACTTGAGATACTTGATGAACATCATTTATCCTCCCTTTCCCATCTTTTTGTCTATCAAGAATCAATCAAATGAGCCTATAATAAACACCTAAAAATATGAGAATTCAACATTGGGGATCTTTTCCTCAAGGAAAATCAGCATGTCACTAATATAGAGAAAAGAAAAGGGGTAAATTTTCCTTTAATTGTCTTGGACCCTACAACATAACCCATAAGTATGGATTAGGGGATTATCATTTGTCCTCTCTCGAAGGAAATCTAGAACCTAAGCCTCTTAATGCTTCACATCTATGTCCTTTTTATTGTTAGATGGGGATCACAACTATAATTTGTCTAACTTAAGCTCATCCCTTGTAATCACATTCACTTCCCTCTTTATAGGGGTAATTGACTAAAGTTGAATCATGTGATTATCCATCACAATTATACCCTAATCTTAAAGTATGGATACCATGGCTCTATCCATGGCATGATTCTCATAGTACTTTCCATATATTTGAGATCGATTCCAATGGTCTTTGTTCCCTATACCTCTTTTCAATCTATTGACACCCCATGTCAACTTAGTTTTGCCTTCATAAAGGTAATCCATTGAGAATGTATGAATATGTCTATGGCAATCAACCTCAAGCAATATCAAAAGCAACATCAAATAGAAAAAATAGACTATGGGTCATCCTTAACATCCACAGATAGCTCACTTAAAGGATAGCTATTGGAAACTCATTTTAAAATTTCACAACATAAGGTGGACTTCTCCCTTGAAAGACAACTATTAAATGCATTTGAGTTAACCATATAATATAGACTACTCCCTTGAAAGATCGCTAGATAAATCATTAGTCAAAGCTACTAATTTCTTGGAAGCATCCTACATCAATCAACTTCCTTGACCCTTAGGAAAAAGTTAAAAATAATTAAACAAGAAAAATAATTCTTTTGAAATATGTAATTAGATCTCTTAAACCAAAATACAATTGGGAAAACCACAATCAACTTTCCTTAGTAGAATTTTCACATCAATCAGTCTACACTTTATATATGAACATAGACTTATTTATACCACCTTTTTGGACACCTACAGAAAAAATATACCAATCTCACTAACAATTCTAGTTTTACCCATTCTCCCTACACATATAATATGTATGGAACTATGAGCTTAATTGACACAATGTTATCAGGATATGTATCTATCAACCTAGGCATGCTAATGTGAACATTTGAAATCCTTATTTTCATTAAGCCAATCCAATTTTGGGTTTTATGTCTGTCTTTACCAATAAAAAGGCATCATGTTATTTTCCTTATCTTTTATTAGTCTATGTAAGCCTATAAAAAAAAAGAAAAAAGAAACATCATATCTCAAAAGCATGAACATCATGAACTATGTCAATAAGCAATATCATCTATCCATCAAAATGAGTTGAACATAATGTTAATATATAGTAACCAATCATGAACATTCACCTATCCATCACATCATGTAAGCTTCCAAACATGTTATTACACAATAAACCAAGTCAATAAGTAAATCATCATAGATTATACCCTTCACCATTTAATACGCATAACCATAAACATAAGCCATAACATGTATCCATCCACAACACATCCTATCTAACTATGCATAGAATTAAAAACATCATAATTAATCATCAATTGGCAAGTAATATCATGTTCAAAGCATGGGTCTCTCTACTTGTCTACATCCTCATCCACTATCCATCTTGTTTAATGCAAGTATAAATTAAAACTCCCCACCTTGTGGTTACCTTGATCAAACTCCAATCCATAAGCACCATAGTACCAAAAAAAATCTTAGTACATCAGAATGCATGGAGTGAAAGTGACAAATGATGAAAATTACATTTCACTTTCACTTTTTATCTTTTTAGCCTTTTAAGGTTTTCCCTTGACCATCAATGTTTAGGGTAACCACTGATGATTGACACTTTTGGCCCCTAACCATCGATGGTTAGGGGTCCATATTTTCTTCTTTTACATTTTTCAACACAAACTAACCTAGAAAATTCTCTTTATAGGATCAAAAACATGACCCTAACCCTCTGACAAATCAAACCTTTCCCAACCAACCCCATTTGTCCTTTTCCACCTTGATGCTCACCATTGTCCTCGGTCATTTTTATCACTTAATAAATTATTGCATGCAATCTTGGTGACCTATTCAACTTAAATTCAACCTTAGCATTACCCTTTGATCAAGAACTACATTTAGCCTAAAGTTTTTGTAGGATGTTAAATCCCCTTCACTAGGTAGGTAATGTCTACTTGCCTAGTGCTTGTAGAGTTAGCTTGACTGTACCCCAACCCACCAATTTTCCCACATCCACCTTGATGACAACCCTATCACTTGAGATATGTGCATGTATTATAATGATTTTTGCTTAGGGCATTTTGACCACACTGACTAGCATTGCTAGGTTACATATTTACACCACCTAATGCCACAATTAGATCATTTGTGTTTTAATATGATCAATTCCTCCATTAGATACCCATTGTATAATAACCCATTTTGTGTTTTCATAGAAACACTTCTTGCCATGGATACCCACCAAAACATTAAATCTACCTTAGAGACTAACAGGTGCATTCAACTACCATGTCTACTGTAGTCACACGATACATTGGTCACTTGTCTTCTTTAGACCACACTTATTATTTATTAACATTATAAACTTTAGTCTTTTTGTGATTTACCCTATCACACTTAGTCATTTTTTATTTTTAGGTTCTGCATCTCACCCTACCACCTACCACTTATCAAACCTTGATCTGATTTCAATTGACCTCATCACATCCTAATTTGAGGGGGAATTATCTCCTCCTAACTTGAGGTAACCTTGACCTTACCCAAATTTTATTTTTATTTTTCATCTTATTGATTCAAGCACACAACAAAAAGGGGTAAAATGTAGACACTAGAATTTTGCACACACATTTCTAAGTGTCATGACCTCTATCAAACCCCTTATGCCATTTTTCCTTACCTAGACATATTTTTATCATTTTAGCTTTACTAAGCTTAAAATGACCCCTTTTTCTATTTTTGGCATTTAGCCTCAGCCATTGATGGTCAATCTAACCATTGATGGGTAGGTTTAACCACCTAGCCTTCTACATGTAAACACCATGCAAACTATCAACTACATTTTCTAAATATAAGTAATTCAAATCTCCTTATAATGTATTGCATGGATGAATTATATTTAGAATCTATAGTTATACTCCCTCTTGAACCCTTTAGCCATTGCCTATAAACAAGAGAGAACTATAAGAGCAAATCCATCTATAATTATTATCAATAGCTTAGGTACTCAGAGTTTTCTTTTACAAGTCAACCCACATCATCTATGTTATCAAGCTATTCCATTAAGAAATAAATTTCCATCACTTCTCAACCAAGTCCTTAAGTACTATTACTCTACTAAAATTAATCTAGAAATAACCTATGAATCAATAATGGAAACTACTTAGCCAACCCACTTTTGGTAAGGGAAGCCCTTGTTTGTTACTATTCATGTGCTTTATTTCCATTTTACAATCCATTTAGCCTTTGCCTAACCCCAAAAATTCATCTATTAATCCCATAAATTTACTATTGATCAAGCCTAGATTTAGACAGCCAATTGTTGATGGTCATAACAACTACTAATGATTAAACCTAACCATTAATGATCAACCCAACCATCGACAGTCATCTATGGCAAAAAAAGCTAGTAAGCTAGTTTCACCTTCTTTGCCTAACCTAATTCACTTTTCTATGATTTTGACCACTCATAGGCCCTTTTTATATTTTTTTGAGCCATACCTTGACCTATTAGCACCAACACTAATTAGTTTATCACTAATTTGATCATTTTAGCACATCTCTTTATCAATTAATTCATGTTATCATTTTTATCACCTTTTGATCATTAATGAAAGTACTTACTTTCTATTTTATTAACTTAATTATTCCAAAATATTGGATTGATAACCCCTAAATAATTTCTCACTTTTGGGATCTAGCTAGCACAAGGCAATCCACCTAGCTACTTTTCTAACCCTAAAATTTGCTTCAATGCTTTATTACATATAGATCATCCTCCCATACCAAAGAGGAGCTCTTCATAATCTTCTAATTCAACATGTGCATAAATAATCATGTATTTCAACCACAAGCCATATTTATATCTTTACTACCTTCTTCTGAATAATAGTAAAATTTGAGTGAAACATAAGTTTTACAGTTTGCTCTACTACTAGTTGATTAGTATCAACTTGAGATTTTTCATTTCAGTTCCCCTCACCACTTGATTTACCTTGTGCCATTATCCTTACTAAAAATTAGGATAATATATTTATGTTAGTGGACTCATTAGGTCGAAGCATTAAACCTTTGCTCTGTTACTATAATGTCCCCACTAGCATACCATAATTTATTTAAAGGGTTTACCTATAAAATCATCTATAACTATCTAAATAACCACTATTTGACTATTAAATGCATTTAAAGAAATAAATATATTAACCCACTAGTTAATAAAATGATCCATCTATTTTGGAAGCATTCTACATAAAATTTCAAGATGAATATTTCTCACAAAATTTATTATGAAAGGAAAATATAACATTTATATAAACCACATTTCATCTATAATTAAGCATACATCCACTACTATCATAATATTCAAAAGTTACAAATATCATAAATATTATTGTGTTCAATATCAATTAAATAATAATGTACAACATGTTACATTTTATTACAATGTCAAATATATAATATAGTATGTATAATAGTAAAACTTAGCCTCACAAATATCTCAATGATCCATGAATGTATCCATGAGTATGATCTCAAATCATTGAAATAATTGAATATAAGGAGAATATCGTTTGAGTGATTTACCTCAAATCACATATCAATGATATCCCACACACCTACCCACTAGAAGTGGCCCTACCCTTCATGGAAGGGTATATAATAACAGTGTGGATATCAAGAAATAATCTAGAACTCATTTCTATATGATCACTAATATATGCAGTAATCACATATACCATGGAATTCAATCCTTTATCTAATATGAAATCATCATATACATGTAAACTAGAAATTATAGTGGAATGACAATGTCTTATCTATAAAATTACTTTAGATAAATTTTTCATTATATAAATTAGATCTAAGTATCTAAGTCAATTCCACTCACACAAAACTATCTACTACTAAATCATGACTATCAGATGATATCAGGGGATAGGTATATGAGTTTCATAATGGCACCCTCATACATATATCAATTGTTATCTAAGAAATAAGTCTAATCAATTTATCTTATTTAATTTGACCTCTAATACATATTATAATTCAATATACAAATAAATTTTTATTGTTATCATATCATTTTAAATAAAAATAAATTCTTTATCTACATGCACTCTCAGTATACCAAACAAAGAATATAAAGAACTTAGGGTCTACAATCATTTATTTTTCCAAAACAAGAAAATTTATATTCATTTCATTATGGTTCATAAAAATTCCCCCTTAAAATATAACCACATAAATAATTACAACACAAATATAAATATAACCACATAAATAGTTACATATAATATATTACACTCAACTAAAATAGAAATGTAAGATACAAGAAATCATATTCAATAATCTCATTATTTTCATTCACTTAACCATAAAAGTGATATGTATAGAATCTATAACTAAAATTTACTAAAACTAATCATTCACATAGGTGTATAAAAATAGTTCAAGTCTAAAATACTAAATCCATTTCATAATGTAGTTTTTAACCCAATTCATACATACATACATACATACATACACACATACATACATGCATACATACATATGGTAATATAAAATTCAACCTATAATATAACCAATGATTCTCTAAATAAATAATAAACAAAATCAAGTTTTTAATATTTCTTTATACATCTCTCTAAACTCATTCCATCATATTCTAATGTAAAATAATATCTCATTAAAATAAGGTTATAGTCGAGTTATGTTTTATAAACAAAATCTACCCTATTTTTCACATGTAAATAAGAACCATTATAAATATTATAATATCTAAGAATATGTATACAACATATATATGTTTTCTATTTTAATTCTTACTTGTTTAATATCCCATAATGATCCATACAATCTATGGACAATCATTATCATCTATATATACATTGTCACTAAAATAATTCAAACTCATAATTTTCCCTTTATAACCTACATATCTTCAATAATTTAAAAACGAGACAAGGATATACTCTATTTGATACATATGCATACATAAATGAATACTTTTATCTTTATTTTTACATATAAATATCTATATACACATACATTCAATTATTCACATTATAAATATAATATTCTCTAAACTAGGTAATCATTTATGAATAATCTCAAATTCTCATAAATAATTAGATTAGAGATATTTTCTCTCAATCTAAAAACTATACTATCTCATAAAAATGGAAAAATATATGTTCAATTCTAATAAATTTGTGTGTGTGTGTGTGTGTGTGTGTGTGTGTGTGTGTGTGTGTGTGTGTGTGTGTGTGTGTGTGTGTGTGTGTGTGTGTGTGTGTGTGTGTGTGTGTGTGTGTGTGTGTGTGTGTGTGTGTGTGTGTGTGTGTGAATTTACTCATCATTTATCTTATATATACCTATACATTTATTTATACATACCTCTAAAGTAGGTTATAAAACCTAGTTGAGGCTTCAAATCTAACTACCTATTTACACATGGTCAACTATATAAATGAATACACACACACACACACACACACACACACACACACACACACACACACACACACACACACACACACACACACACACACACACACACACACACACACACACACACACACACACACACACACACACACACACACACACACACACACACACACACACATACACACACATGTTTATATGTTGGCTTAAATCTAAAGCAGGTATCTAATAACCCAATTATAGATAACCTCAAAAAAATATAATAAATATATATCTCTAGGTCCATTAGCTAATGTAAATCTGCCTCAATTAATGTTTCAACAAGATTTTATTAATTTAAAAAAAAATATGTACATCCAACATCTGGATAATGTTTTCAAATGTATTCCAAATTTTTACTCATTTTGACTTGTATTTGAATCATTCAATTTTTTTATAGCCAGACCTTCAATGTATGTCAAAATAGTTTTATGCAAGATATATCATAAATTTTTAAAAACTCAAAGTAATTTCCTAAATTTTTAGTAGCTCATTAGGTTATTTAATAAATTTTATTACTATTTTAACCCATACATAATTTAGAATGAAATAATATACAAATTTTCTTGCTTGCTAAGATAAAATCAACTAAACTATATTATGATATCCAACAACCTTTCAAAAAATACACAAATCAAAATTGAACTATGAAGGAATCTCCCTAAAGGGGTTTCAATAGATAATATATTTCCAATTTTTTCAAAAGGAAAAGGCTTAGTATTATTGTTGTAGTGATAAGAATGGAATTAAATTCTATCCTTGGGTCAATAAACATGATACCCTAATTTTCATAAAGAAATCTACCATCATATGCAATCAGCTAGAGTATAAACTAGGTCAAGCTTATATTATTTTTTTCCCAAACAAGTTTAAAACTATAAAACAAAAACATTATATTCTCTATACACTAATCAAAGGTGTTACTTTCTTGGTTATATTACTATCCATTATTTTTATTGAATAGGTTATAGCTTCCTTCTTCTTTTTGCCAAGAATTCCCTTATTTTTCTTTTTCCTTAGTGTGACTCTTATTCTTGTATCTCCTTTTCAATATTATTACTCCATAACCCATGTACATTTTTCATGTCTAGGTAACTCTCCTACAATTCTACAAGTTCCTCATCATGTCATTCACATTTATCAATGTACCATCCCTTCATGTTGTTAACTTGTAGTCTTAAGATATATATTCAGAATGACAACTACATATAACCCTATAACTCCTAAAAATGTCTAAGTCAACTCCCCAAATCATAGAAAAAAAAAGTAACAACATTAATTCCTTATAAATTTATGGAATAATAATAACCAAAACCTAAACCAAGTTATAAATTTCCTTTAATTAATTTTTTTGTTACACTTACCCTCCTTTTCTCCTTGACTATGGCATTAAAAAGGAAAAATTTGACCAATTCAAACAAGACCAATCAATTAACCAAATAAGACCAATAACATTCTTACCTTCACCAACTATAATGTAGTGAAGATTATCAATGCACAATTTATTTCCTATAAATATTTAAGAAAACAAATAGTAAATTCATAGACTTACCATAATATGAAAATCATGACAAATGATGTACCCATACAATGCAAACAAGATTCATATATTGTCAAAACAACCAATGAAATAAACATGAATTTATCTCAAACAACTAGAAGTGGGGTGTATAGGTTCAATGAAATTATCTCAACCCCCAATGTTGGTATCCACACCCCCTCTTTGATAATACTCTTCATCTATATCACTTGTGAGGGTGGAAAGTTCCTCCAACCATCTCAATAAAATAAATATGTAGTTAGTATGAAATTATAAAAAAATAATAAATATATAAACATAAATAAAATGTTTCAATATAAATATTCTATAAGTGAAATCATAGTCATCATAATCATAAATCATATTATAATATTTGAAAATTCTATTCACATAATAACTGATCATGAAATAATAATACCACTATAAACCATACATCATGCATGCTCTAATTACACATAAAAATCATAGTTTTAAATCATTAGTTTCATAATTTACTACTAATAGTTAAGTAGTTTTGTAGAGCATGACTAGATGTGACATGACCAACCAAAACATCTTTTCATTTGGTGAGACTTTCTAAAATCTATCACTCCCTTTGGTTACTCAAACTCTTTGCTGAAGAACTCTAAACACTTTAATAAAATTTTACTACCATCATATTTTTCCATAAAACATTTTAATTCTATGAGATGTACATAATTATCATTACTTCCATAAAACATTAAAAAAAAACATGAGGAAGTTACAAGGTAATGGTGCATTTACAATATTACACACAATTGTGTTTCCATGTATAACATTAGAGTAAACCCAAGCATGTCATACTTTTATTTATAAGGTTAGATGATGAAATCTATGTTTAATGTCACCAACATCATCCATTAAGAATACAAATTCTTAGGAATGCATGTTAAGATACTTAAGAGGTTCATTCAATAGTTGATTATTATTATTTTTAGTTTCCATAGGTACACTATCAAAAATGGGTGAAGAAAGTCTAGGAAAACATTATACTAGGCATAGGTTGAGAAGAGTCATTACACTCATGTGTAACATTATCTTCCATAGATTCATGTTTTAAATATGTATCATTTCAAATAATTAAATTGTCATTATGTAGTGGTCCATCACATTTTGTTTAAATATAAGGTTCACGTGAGGAGGTATCATCACATTATATTTCTAAAGAGGGGAAATAGTCATGGAATATGGTTGTATTGTTTAATAAAATTAGAGAGATAGAAGGAATTTCACATCATTTTACCATTTCTAGAGAGAGAAAAAATTTACATTATTTTACATCTTTAGAGAGATCAAATTTCACATTATTTTTCCATTTATAAAGAGAGTAGTAGATTAACATTCTTTTGTCATTTATATAGACAGAAGGAATTTCACAATATTTCTCTATTTATATGTGGGCCTTATGACTTCATATTTTGTAGTGATTACTAAGATTAAGTTTTATTTAATATTCACCTTTTATCTTATAGGACATGTTAGGAACATGAATTTATTATTTACTATTTTTTTCATCTTTCTCTAGTGTGTGATTGAAATAATAATGCATAGAATAAGTAGGGTAATGAGGCTCTTATACTTTATAATTAGTGTATTAATTTTCTTCTTCACTATAATCTTAATTATTATACCAACTTTATTTACATTCATACTCATAATCCATTACTTCACTATTTTTTACTCATATACATAATACGAATTATTAATCACACATGTTTGGTTATTAGTCCATTCATTATCATACACATAAGGGATTGAGTTACTAGATAACAAAAAAATCCACTTGATGAGAGCCAATAGAGGTTTCTAATTAATTCTATATTATATATTTATTAGGCCTTAAACAAGATATTATGATATAGGAAAGTCTTAATTTAAATAGGTAAATAAGAATGAAGGTGTTAGGGTTTTGGAATTGTCAAAAATCAAGTTTGAAAATAAAACCCTAAGGCTAAAGTTTGGTTCCCTAGAAGGTTGAAATCCTAATGGAGATCTAGAGTTTTGGCATGATTTGGTTAATGTATGGGTTTAAAAATATGCATTAAAATAATTTGGTTTTTATAAACATTAATCATGTATAAACTAATATAATAATTACTTATTTCAAATTTTGACAATATACAAAATTATTCATAAAAATAATCTAAATTATGATAAACATATAAACAATAAATGTAGAAAAATAGGTAATAAAGTTATAACCTTATTTATTGTTTTATTTTTAATTATAGTTATTTGAATGTTGCATCTTAATACCATGTAAATACTTTTTGTATGGTATTTTTGGATTATTTGCTCGTTGTTAGATTTTGATGGGTTAGGTTGTTATCAATAGTTGATACTGAATTGCAAAAAATGGTATTGGACCTACACATAATGAGATCTTGTTTTCTTATAAGATGATGTAATTGTATATATAATGTGTGTTTATTATTTTTATCACCTTTATGATCATTTTGGTTCACCTTTATGTTCAAACCCTAGTTTTGCACAAGTAATCTAATATCAAATGGGGATGTTGATTGAAAGGGTTGAGTTGGACTGAGGTTAGCCAATCCCAATTTATTGACTAAGTGTTGCATTAAATTTATAATAGTCTAAATAGGGATACAAATTTAATGTAATTCTCCCATTAATATGTATGTGGATAATTGTGAATGAAATCTTATATGCTCTTTATCCTATCTTTCCCTTGGTAAAATTATGTAGATGTAAATTGACCCTTATAACTTCATAATTAGATCTAATTAATCATGTAAGTGAAATATGAAATATTTTATATCTCTTGATAATTTAATGTGATTTTATTGATATACATTATAGTGACTTTGTATAAATAGGAGTATCTATATACAAATGGAAATGTAATTGATCTATTAATCAATCCTACTTACACTTCTGATTGTTGATACATTATATATTCAAGGTCATGACCAAGATGGATCCACTAGACCTAACCAAGGGATCTATTAGCATATTAACATCACTATATATGGTTTTAAATCCTCTAGTCAAGAAACACTATGCAATAACCCTATCTAAGTCCTATGTTTTCATATTCACTAAGTAAATGCAAAACAAAGTAAAGTATAATATAGTTCCCACCATATCTTATGGCACAAAGTGGGGGTAATAAACATAAAAAATAAACATTCATAAGAGATTTATACTCACATCAATACATGGGAAATCCTAATGCATGGGAGATAATTAAAAATTATAAAGTATATACTACTACAAAGGAGGAATAAAGCTAGGAATACTTACCTTTGAAGACAAACCTATTGAGTTTGACACAACCCATTTTCCTAAAAATGTGGGCCCTATGAAATTATGGGTCATTAATCCTAGGAAATAACTTACCATTTGTTACATGTTATAGAAAACCCTTTATATGATTTTAAAGGTTTGAAATTAATTTTGGTCAATGGCAAATATTAATGAGTACCTTTTAGATATGATTCACTAATGTTTAAGTTCATTGATTTTCTAACGATCTAACTTGTTTAAAAGTTCTCTCACAAGGGGTTACAATTCAAAATTCAAGGTATGGTCCCTAAAACATAATAAAAATCACTTAATTAAGGTTTATAAATAATAGTATTTATTTATCTATGTCAAAAACCATAAACATAATACTATGGCATACCTTTATTTTAAGTTTAAAAGAGGTTACAAGTTAGATTCCATGCTTAAAAGTTTATGAATTTAGACTTGTCCCTTCTCTTTTATTGGTAAATTTTCTAATTTTTCACATTTATATACCTTCATGTATAATCCTGATACTAATTTAACCTTAATTGGCATGAGTAACACGGCATGCATTAATTTTTAGTCATATAAAGTTTGGGACTTAGTCAAATACACTTTAGCCTTAGAAAAGGTATTTGACCCAATGACCCAACTGAAACATGACCTTTAACACTCATTCATAGCATTTCAAGTTCAAATGGAAGTTAAAGAAGGGTTATAAACCTAGTGAATCCATCAAAGCATTGTACTTGGTGTTCAATCATGGCCTTCTAATGATCCTACTATTTTATTAGGACTTATGACTTAGTAACCTAATGAGAAAGTGCCACTTATCATTAAATCACTATGTTCTATCATACAAAAGAATCATCACCCCATCAGTGTATGTCATGTGGTAATCGATCATAGATTTCTAAGATCCCAACTAATTTTAATTGTCTTATGATAAATTGATCCAATCACATCATGATACTTGGCACCGATCACAACCCCAAAATTAAGGTCCAACAGTCAATATCTCAAAGCCTATGATTGCACAAAAACATGACACCTAAAAACTTGTCACTTAACCTTGGATAGTTGGATGCCACATAAAATCCATTTGATCTATAAAACTAATAGTTTAATGACACATGACCCTTTACCCCATAGTAGTATCACTATTAAATCAAAATGTGAAACTTAGTGAATAATGATCGAATCAAATGATGACACATGGATAAATGTCATAGTAGTCAGGTCCATCAAAAGTTTCATATAACAAATCCACATGATAGTATGAGCCAATGAGAGCCTACCACTAGGAAATATTGTAGAGATCTCTATGCCATGCCAACCTAAAGTAAAAAGGGTTCAAGATATGAAACATTAAAAGGAGGAAAAATCCAATCATAAGTTGACACTTGGTAGAATATCTTACAGCCCATTCAAGTAGCTTGATATTAAAAATTAAAGGATAAGATACATAAAAGAGTGTCAAGTGTCAAATTCATGTAAATTATGAAACAAAAATGGCACATCAATATACACAAAGTACCAATTTTTGGAGTGAATTGAATGGTGATGCTATTTATTTTGGTGGTTATAAAGCCAAATCACCTAAAGTGAAAACTCAAGCTTTTGATGAGAAAACCCATGGATAAACTGATAGTAGCGATTGGCTAATATACAAAAATGGATTTTAAAATACATTAGAATAAAAATGAATATCCACCTTGGCTTTATGTCAAATATATTTAAAGATACTTGTCATTTATGAGTCATATCTTGTAGTTCAAAATTTTAAAAAATCCAAAGTTTAAAGTTGTTACTCTCAAGGCTTTGCATTATCTTTTAATTGTTATCTATTGAAGAAATCTAAATTGATATGTGTTATTCACTAAAAAATTATTTTCATTCATTCAAACATCAAGACAATCCATGTACTCATCAATTTAAAATCTAAAAACCATGGTTGAAGCATGAACATATGGAGATGCCAAGCTAGAATAAGTTTTATTTCTCTATTCATATGGAATGAACATAATCTTTTACAAAACTAGTGTAAATTTCATTAAATTATCTAATGATTATAATCACTACAATGATTTATTCTACCATATGGAGGAGCCTAAAAACCATGATAATGATAATGAGGAAGATTCCAATGTTGTAGAAAAAAGGTCTGACATCTTGGTTCTCAAGTCTATGAGATTACACAAGGTTGCATCTAACCCATAGGTACTCCCTTATGTGTACTTATTCCACCAAATATTAGTTTGTTCTAGGTGTGTAGATAATATGATAAAGTCTTCCAATTTGGGTAACAACATTACTTTCATAGCCAGGTTAGCCTTTCAAGATTATTATGATTTGGCCAAGCCTAAAATTTCTTACAATCCAAAAACTATAAACTAATGGATTAAAACACACAAAATCAAATAAATTTTGAGATTTTAGGTAGAAAACCAATAACTTTTCATCTATAATAAAAAATCAATCATATCCTCGTCACCCAATTTAGGAAGGTGGTAAGAATGGGGATGGCTATGATGAACATGATGCATGGGGCCAAAGACACTAACCATGTAGATGAGAAGTGGGTTCCACTTATATACATGATCATAGATGATGCCAAGACTCCCTCATTTAGAGAGATCATTTAATTTAACTTGTCATCTTAGATTATAAAGACCATTGCCAACTAGGGAGATCATTTCTATATGATGTCCTACTTGGTTGATGTCATATGTGCTACTCTAAAATTCCTTCAGTTCACTAATTGGGATCCAAACCTAAAATATACCATACCCCATGTCTTCTCAAAATTGATAATTTACAAATACAAGTAGGATATGTGGGCCATTGACAAACATTTCTACCCAAATTTATATAGGTATATTCATGAGATTACTATGCCTAGGCTATCTGAAGAAATCAAGGCAACACTCAACATGCTAGGAGTATATTGGTATTATCTAAATTATATAGTAATAAGACTAGTGAGAATCATGACACACCCATTTCAGGTTGCCTACCATAGTTCTATATAAGCTAGATAAATAAGATATTTCCTTTTAACTACTCATAGGAGTAGGTGGATTATGCAAGAATAAAAAAGGGGATTGGTCCATCCTCAATTAACTAACATTGGCCAATTTAAGCTTGAGAATTAACACTCAGTTATGGTTGCTACCAAAAAAAGGTCCACCTTTAGTCTCAAAAAGGACACCAATAGGGAATTGGATCCTACATATTTCAAATTAAATCATTGTGATAAGCACATGATAGACCTAAACATTACATACTATCACTAGCCTAAATATGGAGGCCAACTCTACATCAATGCAACTAATGACACTAAGGTGAAGTAAAGAATGGATGCTGCTAATATCCCATAGGTAAAACGAAGGCTAGATGATGTAGGGTTTTTATAGGTTTATGAACACTAGGATACTCAAGTAGGAGCATCAGCATCTCCAGTCCATATTACTAGTGTTGGAGAGGAAAGGTTAACTCAGCCACAACTTAGTCTCAAAATAATTTACGCATTATCTCCCACTTTGGAGAAGGGAAGATCTAGTGTAGGGAAACAAATTGAGTAGGATTATACCTCAAAATCCTCATCAATAGCCCATACCAAATGGAAAGTGTTACCTCAATGTAGGCAACACCTTCAATGGAGGCAACAATCACTTCTACTCTAGCACTAGAAACTTTCACATCAACATTGCCTCCCCTCCCTCTGAATAGAGATAAAAAAAGTATTTAAGGTCAAGATCATGGTTTTTAACCTCCTTATTTCCTCTATAAACAACCCCTAAACATATTTTATGATCTCCCTACTCCAGACCATGCCAACCTCTTACCTATAGGACTTTCACAAAACCTATAATTAAGCCTATAACCATTCCTTTTCCCACTATCAAACCCTCTATCATATCTTCCACTTTTGGGGTATTAGTAATGACCAATTTTTCCCCAGTTATGCTTGGGCTATGCCTAGATTAGGTCCTTAGATGCATAAGAAGAGGTGCACTATCATAATTCCCAAAGTTCCCCTATTCACAACTAATTCTTTGTCCCCTAGATCTAAATTTATATTGGTCATGTCCATAGATGCCTCCCATACATCTAATTTCCAAGGACTAACTCTAGCCCAAAAATTACCCCCATCTATTTAGCCTCTAAGTGGATCTTTATAAAAATCATGGATAAGACAAATGCAGTTAGCTATAATGAAAAAGCCATATTTGGTCATAATGGACCCTCCATATGTCATAATGAAGTTTGATAAGGTGTATGAGGTAATAAATAGGCTGATAAAGAGGAAGGTCACCTATCTAGACCAAAAAATTATGTATGAGTTGGAGGATAATTTGTTTGAGATGATGAAGATGAAGAGAGCCAGATTAGACCAATAAAAATAGTATGAGGATGACCCTCTCTTAGCTCTTCAAACAACTATAGATGTGGCTATTAAATTAGTAAAATGAGTACCATATATACTAGTTCACTTGGAGTAGTTGTATAATCCATATTACTTGAGTAGACCATAAAAAAGGTAGAATGGGCTATGGGAGAAATGTTTGACATGTTGAACACCTTAGCCCAATACAAGGTAAAGGGGGATGAAATATATACTATCATTCTCAAGATCGAAGCTACATATGGAATATATGATAGTAAGATCATCAACATGGTAAAGTTGATTAGGATGAAGAATTTTTAGGACCCAAATTTGAACCCTTTGGAGGATCTAAGAATTACTTAATCCTATGTAATTGGTATAAAAAAGGCACTGAACTAGTAGATTGATGATATGACATCCTTGGGAAAATATTTTACTCAATAGGGTGACAAGGTCATCACTTTATTGAAGTATGTTGAGATCATACACCATTACAACAAGGATGGATCCATTTTTAACAAGGATGCCTTCAGGGCCTAGATGTAGAACTTTATTATAAACTTTAGAAAGCAGGCTATGGACATAGGGGTAACTTTTGGGTAAGATATGGTATATTTGGTAACATTTTACAATAAAATGATATAGAGGGATATATATTAATGAATTTATAGGACCACTCTTGATCAAACATGATGCAATGGCAAGAATCATAGCCAAGATGCAAAAGGAGCCTATCATTGATCTAAAATTGATCAACAATGACTATAAGAGATGTTCCAAAACATGGAGAGGATAAATTCAAGACCAAAAACAAAATATCATCATAGGGTCCTCTACATCCTCAGCCCCTCTTGGGATATCTTCCTCCTCATGTAGTACTAGAAATACTTATTCAAGTTCTATTGGTTCACATCCATCTTCTTATGCAGTAGGAGCTTCATCATTGACTACACCAATGGGATCTCAACCCAATTCCTCAAGAGTGATATCCATCTATTGGGATTTATTTTGATAAGAATCATGTCCTAATTCACTTTAATTACATTATAAAATATTCCATTATTTGAATAGGGAAAATTATTTATCTTTATGACATTAGGGACATTGTATACTAATAAGTGTAATCTATCAGACTTTTTTGTAACCATCTAGGGAATTCAAAGGCCTATATATAGGGATTCTCCCCCTTTATTATTTTTTAGAATAGAATTTTTTGAGATTAATGAAATGAGAAGGAAAATTCATGAAATTTTCTCACTATTTTCATTATCTTCATGTGTTCTTATTTCTCAATCTTTGTCAATAATATATGATTTCATTTTTCTAATGGTTAATTTTGGTAGTAGTATTTTGAATTCATCATGTTAGTTTATGCATTTAACTATGATTATAAAATCAGTTATGTATGATATGTTTCCCTCCTATTCTAATAGTAAATGAGTTTAAAAAAATTATTGTAGGTAGACTATTAAAAACACACTAGTCAGATATATGCATTATATTTACTCTAGAATTCTCACTACACTTTTGATATTCTAATTCTAACATTAGGATTTCATAGATTTTAGTTCTATTTTCAATATTTTTATAAGTAATTAAAATAAATATGTAGGTCTTTGTTGTTTTAAATAAAAATTCCTTTCCTTATTTACCTTGTTTCCTCTTTTGAAAATTTTAAAATAAATCACTTTAGATTAATGCTCATTGTAAATATCCATTTGTCTATTTAAAGTTTGAGCTAATATTGGCAAACTACAAATCAATTTTTACATCATAACAACACAAAAAAATCATGTAGATTATGTTATCACTAAAGTTCCTATTGTCCCTATTGTAGGGTTTACTTGTAGACTAAAGGTGGTAACCACATAATATCTTCAACAAAACTAAGTTAAGCCCTAAGGTTTTCTAGGACCTATACTAAAGTCTAATAAATATTATTTTTCTATTCAAATTATATTATCAACACATATATACATCAATAGAATAATAAAGTTTGTGGTAGAAGGAAGGCTTGTTTATTTTGAGTAGAAGTTATGGTGTGTTTCATTTGGAATATAGAATAGTTTCTTTAAACACACAAATATTAAGATAAACACTGGGGTTTTTTCACATTTTATATAAGATATTTGTAATATTTTAAAGATCCCTACAAAAAGTGTTTATTCCAATAATTCCTTTAAATATTTGCTCAATTATGAAGGTATTTTGGCACTACCCTTGAAATCTATTTAAATTTCATTTAAGGACATTAAAGATATGCATGTCATTAAACTCTTTGAATGGATCAATATTTGTTTAGTTTATACTTACAAATATATACATAATTTTTACTAAGAATTTTTGATTTATCATAAATACATGTAAAGATCCATGTCTAAGAAGGTTATCTTGTGAAAGATTTCTAGGAAAGGCTTTATAGGTTTAGATAGAGTATATTCATGTAGCATCAAGATATTATTTGCAAATTTTTCACCCTAATATAATTTGATAAATATTGATATGCTAAATATTTCTTGAAATATCATATCTAATGTTGATATTTATAGATTAAACTAAGTTTCTAACATAATTTGTGAAGGCTTTAAAGCTCTAAAGGATCTAGATCAAAAAAAGGTAAAATAAAACCATTGTGCTTAATTATGGTCCCTTTTTTGGGGTTCTTCATGATGAATTAGCTAATATATTCCTTCTTTTATAGTATTTTGTGAACCTTTGCAGTATTATGAGCTTTTGACATAGAGTTTTGTTTTTCACCCTAGAGTTACCTAGGATCTAGACTAGATCTCACTTTAAAACTAGAGTTTCCCTTAGATATTTTTAAACCCATCATAAGGATATAGATAATAAAGAGAGACTTAGTAGATATAAATATCACCCCACTTCTCTAATCAACCAACATTTACATCCTATATTTTACATTTAGCCAATCATGGCATGGTTAAGAGGATATTTTGTAAATATGCTTGATCTTATGCATGATTTACCTAGGAACATAGATAATTACCTCCCTCCCTTCAATCCATATGGAGGTATAACTATCGAATAACATATCAATTCCTTCAAGGTATCCCTTAGGATTTTCAATGTCATCCATGAAGATGTAGCTTATAGATTCTTCCCATTCACCTTTAGGGAGGTAGCATATGATGGGTTCCTCAATTTACTAGAGGATTCCATCATAAGATGGAACCAATTCAATGATACCTTAATTACATAATTTAGAAGGGCCATCAGTCCTAACATCATTTATCAATAGTTCATCATCTTGAAGTGAGTTCTAAAAAAGCCCATAAGAGCTTTTAATGCTAAATTTCAAAATATGTATAGACTCACCATAGATCCATACAAACCTATAGATGACCTATAAATTTAGATACAAAAAAATGCACTAAATCCCATGACTTTTGTCTTTATGCATAAATACATAAACATCAATACACTTCCACATGCATATGCTAAGGCCATAAACATTAATGATAAAATGAACTCATAAGGGGCATCCTAACTTTGATATACCAAATGTCAAATTAGATTTACCTTATCTAAATTTAGTTATAAATTTAAACTATAATATGCCTACATTAAATCAGATACCTGGCCTCAATCAATTACAATTGAGCCATGTATCTCCTAACTAAAAAATAGGATTCTTCAACTAGTCCAATGTTAGGGCTCATCCACAAAATACTAACCAATATATTATCCTTGTTAACAACTCTAAATCCCAAAGTGTTGTACAAAACCTATTTTAGGACACTAAACATGAATCCTCAAAGGGAGACTTCAAAGCAATTCAGAGGATGGTTAAAAAACTAGGTAGTGATTTTCTGAATTTACAAGGGTAAAAAATAAATATGAGGGAAAGTTCTAATAGAAACTACACATTTAAAAATTACAACAGACCTTTCAATAGGTAAAACAATAATAATAACAACAATTACCCCCCAAAAAATAAGATTCTTAACATAAATATATATGAATTGGCCTTTCCTAACTGGTGTGGGGTCTATAACATGGCCTGACATAGAGAATTAGACTGCATAGAATTTTTAATTCCTTTGAAATTTTTTGGGGAGAACTAGAAAATTGACATTATCCTAGATAATCAAGATAATACTAGCACAAAAACAACTAATAGTGGTTCCAACTCCACCAGAATGGCCCTCATAGTCGAGACCTACGAGTTTATTGACCAAAAGGAAAATTAACCTAAGAGTAACATGGATGAGATACACACTTTCCAACAATACTAGAAGAGAAATTATACTTTGAGAAATAAAGCCTAAAAGGAACCTATAATAAATTCCATGCTACCTAACATAGTTAATACTCCTTAAGATCATAGAACCAATAATTATCCTCCTCATCCAAAGGAAAAGGATACTCAACCAACTATAGAGTTGGCTATAAATAGATACAAAGGTGGGTACAACATTATGGAAGATATGAAGAGAATCAAAGCTAACATTAATTTATATGAGTTTTCCCAAATCATTGAGAAACATGATTTACTACTAAAATAATTAACTAAGAAGACATATAGGTAAATCCAAATATGTGAATGTGAATGTGGTAATGTATAAAAGTAAAGCTAAGGTTCCTTCATTTTTGTTACTGGTTAGAATCTTTAAGAAGAATGTGCATAATTATTTTCTCAATTTTGGAGCATCTACTAACATAATACCCACAAGAATCTATGAAAAGTTGGGATTAACTCTAATTAAGTCTAATAGAGGTTTTTCCTAGTTATAAAAGTTAAAGGCTAAGGTGGTAAGAAAACTATTGAACATTCATATACAACTAAAACATGAACCCTAAATTCAATAGTTCATCAATATTCAAGTCATTAAGATCCTAAAATCATATGGGATATTATTAAGTAGAGACTATACAAAATCCTTGAATGGATACATGTCCACAGACTGCTCACATATGTGGTTACCTTGGAGGGATGTGCCTAATCACGTCCAAATCGAGTAAGAGCTGAGGATGAATTTCATGATCATGGATTACAATGCCAAGAATGGAAAGGTAAACTTCCAATCTACCAAATTGGGTGTTCATTCTCTTAATACTACCAATTTGATTGAAGGTAACCTAATAACCAAGGATGAAGTATTTTATACAATATACTATGATAGTGATAGAGCAAGGCAAGGATTAGGGGTAGGTTCATAGTGATGAATCTAGTTGGTAAGAAATATGTAGCATCTTATAGACTATAATTTTCATGTACTAATAACCTTGTAGAATATGAAGCCATGATCTTAGGACACACAATTTAGGGAAATTGTTAGTACATGGTGATTTAGAGTTAGTTGTCAAATAGGTACATATTCAATCCCAGTGAAATATTTAATATCTAAAGAAATATAAATTTAGAGCATGGAATTTAATTGAAATATTCAAATCATTTAACATTTCCTCTATACCTAGGAATCAAAATTAGTTGGTAGATGTGTTGGATTAGATAGTAGAAAATATGATCCCACCTAAGGCCCTCAAGTTGCAAAAGTTTATAGTTGAGATGGTATATTTCCCTTCTGCAACATATAATGTCAATCACTTCTAGGTGTTTGATAATGATAAGTGAATCATCAACTTCATGACTATATATATTATTTGAGTCACATTTAATTGATGAGAAATATGAAGAGTCTATAGAGGATGTAAAATATGGTGAAAATGGCATAATCCAAATAAATAAGAATATAATTCCTAAAGGCATGGTCTCCATAGAAAATGATTCCAAAGTACCCAAGGTGAGGGGAAATAATTATATGTAAATTAATATGGGTTCACTGTATAATCCCCAAAATTTCAATATCAGACTTATCTACACCAATGAAGTATTAGCCAAATCTACCAGTATATTTTCCATGTTTAAGGATGTTATTACATGGTCTTATGAAGATATCAAAGTCTTCAACACTTGGGTCTTCATTCATACAATCCCTCTAAAGGAAGCATACAAACCCTTCTGATAAAGGAAAAGACCCATCAACATACTGTTAGAGTCTCTCATCTATAAATAAGTAAATAAATTATTAGATTTAAGGATAGTCTTCCCAATTAGACACTCCACATGGGTGGCCAACCTGGTCCTAGTTAGAAAGAAAAATGGTGAGATTAGACTCTATGTAAACTTTTAGAATCTTAATAGAATAGATCCTTAAAAAAGGATGATTACCCATTTCCATCCTTAGTTGAGGTAATTAAAATGGTTAGTATCTCTCATATGATGTCTTTCTTAGATGACTTCTATGGTTATAACTAAGTGCTAGTCAACAAAGAAAACAAAATGAAGACTACCTTCACAACTAAGTGGGGACATTCACATACAAAAGGATTACCTTTGGGCTCATCAATTCTATGGATACCTTTCAACATTCCATAGATTATTAATTTCAAGAATTAATTGGTAAGTGCATCAATATCTACATGGATGACTTAATCATTTTCTCTAAAAATAGGAAATACCACATGACACATCTTCAACAAGTTATAGAGAAATGCATAAACTTTAGTATCTCTTTGAACCCTATAAAGATTATATGTTGAATAATCAAAGGTAATATTTTAGGATACATAATCATGAAGGATGGTATGGATATTAACCCTAATAGGATTAATGTTGTTTCCAAAGTTGATTTTCCTAATAGTAAAAAATAATTAAAATCATTTTTTAGGAAAATTAAATTTGTGCATAAATTAATTTAGGTTTCACCAAAATTGTTAAACCTCTGAATGTCATGTTGAAGAAGGATACAAATACTTATTGGATGTTTGAGGATAATAAATATTTCTAAGACACAAAATAAGCCATAATATAGGTACCCATGTTAATTAGCCTAGATTTTAGTAAATATTTTTACCCTTGTTATTTTGCTTCTGACCATACAATCATTTTTATCTTAACATAAAAGGTAAAATACAAATAATACTAATAACATTCATTAAAACAAACTTTAAGGATGAATAACTAAGGTACCCACTGTTGGATAAGTAAGCATATGCCTTGGTAAAGGCTATGAAGAAGTTTAGACATTATATCCTCTGAAACAAAACTAACACCATTGTACTTAACCCCCCATTAAGCTGATGCTTAACTAAAATGAGTTAGGAGAAAGATGAGTAAAATGGATGACTAAGCTATAGGAATATGACATATAGTAAATTCAACCAACATGGTGTGAGTCTAAGGTTTGATTAAGTTAATCGCCAATATTTATCCTTAGATTAATGTTTTATAGGTATAGACATACTAGGTTTCAAGTGAGGAATGATATAGGGATTTGTCTATTACCTGCTAAATGACACTTGCCCATTGTAGTTGAAAAGAGAGCAAAGAAGAGCACTCAGGCTCAAAGTCTCATATTTTATGATCAAAAGAGGAGTGATTCATAAAAAAAACTATGAAGGTATTTATTTAAGATGCATCTTCAAGAGAGAAGTTATGAATATACTAAATAATTTCCATGAGAAATTAGGATGTAGACACCCTTTGGTCAGAACCACTACCCATAAAATATTTAGAGCAAGATATTACTAGCCTACCATATTAAAATATGCATATACTCATGTTTGATCATGTCACTAATGTCAAGTATTTGATAATAGAGAAGTAAGGGTAGCCATGCATTTACAACTAGTCATTCAAATTAGGACATTTGCACAATGGGAATTGGACTTTTTTGGGGTCATCAATACTAACTCGTTGGTAGGACTCAAATTTAAGCTCATAGTGACTAACTATTACACCATGTGGTTTACACTAAAAAAATTAGGGCAATTGATGTCATCAAATTCCTAGATGAGAACATTACAACTAAATTTGGAACTCCTTTATCTCTAGTGTGTGATAATGGTCTGGCTTTCCAATCCTGCATAATAGGCCTATGACAAGAAGATTGTTGTCAATTTTTACTCAAATCATTATCCACAAGGAATGGTGTTATAGAGTTAACAAAAAAAAACATGATGAATGTAATAAATAAGTCAGTTTATTAGAAACCAAGGGAGTGGTAGTCATTATTAAAATATGATCTCTAGTTAGATCAAACCAGATAAAAAAATATTTGAAGTCATCTCTACTATTACTTGTGTATGGACAATAACAAACATTTCTCATTACATTACATCTACATAATTATGAGCTCATAAATAAATACATGGATGATGACGAAAGAATTCAATCTAGAATATTGAATATCATCTAAATGGAAGATGTGAGAGATGAATCCCTTAAGAACTTCAAAAAACACCAAGATGTAGTTAAAAGGTGGTTTGAAAAAAGAGCTAAAATCAAAATGTTCTGAATGTCATACTTAGTCCTACTCCAAGATAAAATCCATGATAAAAAAAGGAAAACATGATAAATTTACATCCCTATAGATCAGGCCATATCAAATTATAGAAATACTATGTGATAATGCATTCAAACTGAAAGACTTGAAAGGAAATGGTTTAGCTCTACCATTGAATGGATAGTACTTTAAGCACTACATCCTAGTTTCCCCTTGTACCCCAACCAATGGACTATGATTTGGTCTAGTGTAGTATTAGGTAAGAGTAGTTTAGTTTCCCTTCTACTTTGATTTCTTGTTAGGTGTTTGTTTTTTACCCTATTCATTCCTTATAATATTTATAATGTGCTACAAATTATTAACAAGTCCTCTAAGCAAGGTCCCAAGTGTGTCTTCCATTTGTCTAGATTTCTAAAATATAAAGAGTTGAGGTATTAAAGCTTGTGTACATCTCAATAGATGGTTACCAAAAGTAAGAAATTATACAATGTGTTTATTTACAAAATCTATAAGAGTTTAATGAGAAAGTTATCATTTCATGGAATATGTGATTTTATTTTAATTATAATCTAGTGATAACAAACATATGTTTTACTGGATGAAGTTCTCAAAATTTTGAAGGTCCATACACACTGGCACTTAATTTCACATCATAAGACTGTCTACACATAACTCAATCATTAAAATTAAATGGTTCTCAAGTAGAAGTTTTGGGATTCCTTAAAAATTGGATAATAAATTGGTTCCCAACCTCTAAGAGTTTACCAAAAAAAATAAAAAACATGTCTATCAAGTTGAAATAGACTTGACACTATGAGCTACATTCTCTTAAAATTGATTTGGGTAAACTCTATCAGGGTTATGGATGCTTGGATGGAAGTGAACCCAAAGGTATCTTTGTGGGGGCTATGGATGCCTAGATGGTAGTAGAGAAATTCCTAAGCCATCCCCTTTAAATATTAGCATGACTATATATATATATATATATATACATATACTTACCCAAAAGCATGTTTGTCAATCAATCCAAAGCACACACATAGTATGAATGCTTTTCAATTTTTTTAGTCTTTAATCCTTCAAGTGAAAAGTTGTTAGTTCTATAGGGTCAATTATTGTATTTTTTACATCTGTCAAGGGGTGACTAATTAATGATTACACTCTGAACCAAGATATCTAAATTCTAATATACTTTTATGTCTCCCACAGAGGTCACCATTTGTTTTGTTCAACATTTCCCCATTTTCCTAAAAAAAGGGACCCTATGAAATTGGGTCATTTATCCTAGGACATACCTTACCATTTATTCCACATGATAGAAAACCCTTTGTATGATTTTGAAGGTTTAAAATTAATATTGGTCCATGAGAAATATTAATGAGTACCTTTTAAAAATGTTTCACTAGTGTTTAAGTTCATTTATTTTCTAATTACCTAACTTGTTAAAAAGTTCTCTCACAAGGGTTTACAATTTGAAAGTCAATGTATGATCCCTAAAACATAATTGAAATCTCTTAATTAAGTTTTCCAAATCATAGTATTGATTTGTTTACATCAAAAATTATAAATTTGATGCTATGATGTACCTTGATTTTAATTTTTAAAAGAGGGTCCAAGTTAGATTTTGTACTTAAGAGTTTCTGAATTTAGACTTGTCCCTTCTATTTTATTAGGAAATTCACTAAATTATTGTGTTTATTTGCTTTTATGAAGAATATATATGCTAGCTCAACCTCAATTGACATGTAATATCATCACATGCATTAGTCATTCAATCATATAAAGTTTGGGACCTAGTTTCATACACTTTATCCTTCAAAAATGTTTGTGACCTAGCAACCCAATGAGAACATGCCATTTGGCACTTAGTCACAAAATTTCACGTTTAAAGGAAAGTTACAAAAGGTTTCATGACCTAATGACTCCATCAAAACATGTCACTTAGCATTTAGTCATGGCCTTTTAATGATCATATTATTTTCTCAAGTCTTGTGACCTTATGACCCAAAGAGAAAGTGCCACTTATCAATTAATTGCTAAATTCCACCCTAAAAAAGAGTAATCACCCCATTAGGGCATGCCATGTGTTGAATATTCATAAACTTCTAATATCTTAACTACTTTCAAGGGTCCCATGACAAAGTGATCTAATCACATCATGACACTTGGTATGCAGTTTCACCCCTGTATCTAAGGTAAAACATTCAATATCTCAAGGCTTATGATTGCATGAAAACATCATATGTAGAAACTTTTCACTTTACCTTGGATATATGGATGCCATGTATAATTCACCTAATAGTCATAACTAATAGTTTAATGACACATGTATCCCTTACCCCATGGTAGTATCACTAAAAAGCAATGAAATGTAGTGAAGAACAATCCAATCAAAGGATGGCATATGGCTAAGTGTCATAATAGTTGGGTCTATCAAGACTTTCATATAGCAAATCCACATGATATGATGAGAAAATTAGATCCTTTAACTTGGAAATCTAGTAGAGGTCTTAAGGCCACATCAAACTAAAAGTAAAAGGGGTTGAGCCATGCAACATCAAAAAGATGAGTGATCCAATCAAAACACAACACTTGGTAAAATATCACACAACCTACATGGATAGCGTGATATTTCAAATAAAAGTATAAAATTCATGTTAAATATGACACCAAAATGGCATGTAGTTGTCTAAATATCACTAGTTATTAGTGCAAAATGAATTTTGATGGGGCTTATTTTGACAATTTTAAAGACAAGTCACCTCAAGGGAAAAGTCAAGATTATGATGAGAAGATGGGTGCATAAACTAAGAGTAGTGATTGGCTAATATCCAAAAATGGATTTTCAAATCCATTAAGATAAAACTGAAGAGACACCATAGTTTTAATTCAAATAAAGTTAAAGATACTTACAATTTATAACTCATATCTTGCAGTTTGAAATTTTAAAAAATCTAGAGTTTAAATCTTGAAATATCAAGGATTTGCATTCACTTTTTATTTATGAGCTCATGGATTGTCATAATGTTCTAATGAATGCATAGAAGTCTTTATCAAATAACATAGAGAACTTAAATTAATATCTATTGAATAACTCTAACTTTCTCTATGTTATTTTCTAAAGACTTTTATGCATTGATTAAAACATCAAGACAATCCATGAGCTCATCAATCAAAAATACAAAAACCATGGCCAAATTAGGAAAATCTAGACATTCCAAGACAAAACAAGTTCCATTTATCTATTTATATGAAAGTAACATAATCTTATGGGATACCTCTTTCAATTCCATTACATTGGCCACTGAAGACAAGAACTACAATGATTTATTCTATCATGTGGAGAAGATTGCAGACTAGGACAATGATGATGAGGAAGATACCAGTGTTATAGAAGAAATGTATAACTTCTTGGCTATCGAGTCTATGGGATTACACAAGGATGCATCAAAGCTAGAGGTAATCTCCTATGTGGACTTAGTCTACAAAATATTCATTCAGTCAAGGTGTCTAGATAATATGATCAAGTCTTCTAATTCAAGTAATGATAATGCTTTCATAACTAGGTTAGATTTTCAATCTTAGTATGATTTTCCCAAGCCTAAAATTACTTAAAATTAATAAATTATAACCTAATGGATCAAAACACACAACATTAGATAAGTTTTAAGAGGTTGGGTAGAAAACTAATAGAGTTTCATTTGTAAATCCAAAATCAATCAGATCGCCATGATTGAATTTAGGAAGAGGGTAAGAAATGGGTTGGGTATGATGAACATGTTATATGGGATCAAGGACACCAATCACATATATGAAAATTTGGTTCTACTTATATCCATGATCATAGATGATGCCAAGATTACCACATTTAAAGAGATCATTTCATATAACTTGGTAGCTCATATTAGAAAGACCATAGCTAATCAAGGAGATCATTTCTATATGATGTCCTACTTGGTTGATACCATTTATGTTACTCTAAAATTCCCCTAGTTCACCAATTGGGATCCAAACCTAGTAAGGACCATGCCCCATGAATTCTCAAATGTGAGGATTTACAAATACAAGTAGGAGATATAGTCCATTTCTAAGAATTATACCCAATTATATATAGGGCCATCCATAAGAGGACTATGCTCATGCTATCTAAATAAATCAAGGCAATACTCAGTATATTAGTAGCCTATAGGTATTATCCAAACTAAACAATAATAAAAGTAGTGGGAGTTAGGATAGCCCTATTTAGGTTGCCTACCATAGTGCTAGAGAAGATGGATGAATAGGAGATTGCCTTACAACTACTCATAAGAGTAGATAGACTATGTAAGAATAAGAAAATGAGATTGTTTTATCCTTAATTAACCAACATTCATTGATTTGAGATTGAAAATTAGAATTAAATTAAGGATAATGCCAAAAAAGGGTCTAGTTTTACTTTAGAAAAGGACACTAATAGGGAATGGGACCCTGCAAATTTAACATGCAATCACTATATCAAATACAAGGAAGACCTAAGCATTACATACCATCATAAACAAGAAGATGGAGACCAATTATAAATCAATGGATCTAATGCCACTAAGGTGAATTAGAGACTGAAGGATGCTAATATGTCTCAGGTAAAAATAAGTATAGATGATTTAGGGTTTTTCTAGGTTTTCAAACACCAAGATACTTAGGTAGGAACACTAACATCTCTAGTCCTACTACTAGTGTTGAAGAAGAAAATATGAATGACCTACAACTTAGCCAAAGAATACTTTAAGAATTATCTCCAAATTTAGAGAAGGGAAGAGCTGGTGTAGGGGAAAAAATTAAACAAGTTTCTTCTCTAGAAGCCCCATCTCGAATCCCATCCCAAATGAAAAGCATTACCTCAATGTAGGAAACACCTTTAATGGAGGCAATAATCACCTCTACTCGAGCACCAACAACTTTAGCATCAAAATTACCTCCCCTCCCTCATACTAGAGAAGGCCCAAGTATGTTAGGTTAGAATAATGTTTAATTACCTCCTTCTTTCCTCTATAAATAACCCTTGAACATATTCAGTGAGCCCCAAACTCTAGACCATGCCAACTTCTTACCCTACAAGCCTTTCACTAAACTTGTACTTAGTCTTATGACCATTCCATTACCCACAACCAACCACTTTTTCATATCCTCTACTTCTATGGTCTCAATAATGTCTAATTTTCCCCCAAATATGCTTGGGCCTATTCCTAGACTAGGTCCATAACTGCCTAAGAAAAGGCCCACTATTATATTTCCCTAATTTCCTATATTTAAAACTATTTCTTCAACTAACACTAGTTCTTCTTTGTCCCCTATCCCTACATTTGTATTATTCATGTTGAAAAATATCTCTCATACATATGATTTCCAAGGATTGACTCCAACATAATAATTTCCCCCATTTACTTAACCTTCAAGTGGCTCTTTGGATAAATCATGGATAATACAAATGTAGCTAACTATAGCATAAAACCTAGATTTGGTCATAATGGACCCTCCATAGGTCACAATAAAGTTTGACAAGGTATCTGGGCTAATAAATAGGGTGACCAAGAGGAAGGTCACCCATCTAGACTAAAAAATTATGTATGAGTTAGAGGATACTCTATTTTATCTAACTAAGATGAAGAGAGCTAGACTAGGCTAATAACAATAGTATGAAGAGGAACCCCTCTAATCTCTTTAAGTAATGATGGGTGTGGCTACTAAATTAGTAAAATGTGTAAAATAGTAATCAAATCACCTAGAGTAGTAAAAAAAAACCACATTATCAGAGCAAATCATAAAAAAGGTAGAATGGGCTATGGGAGAAATTTTTGACATGTTGAACACCTTTGCCTAATACAATGTAAAAGGGGATCAAATATACAATAGGATTTTCAAGGTCAAAATTGCATATGGGGTATATGATAGTAATATAATCAACTTGGTGAAATTGATCATGATGAATAAGTTCAAAGACTTAAATCTAATCCATTTGGAGGATTTGAACATTACTCAATCTTATGTAATTAGTATAAGTAAGACACCAAAACAGTGGTTTGATGAGATGATATTACTAGGCCAGTCTCTTACCCAATAAGGTGATAGGGTCATTAAATTTTTGAAAGATTTTGAGATCACTCACCTTCCTAACAAGGATGGTTATATTATTCACAAGGATGCTTTTATGGCCCAACTACAAAATTTTATTGTAAAATTTAAAAAGAAGGCCATGGCTATAGGAGTAAATTTTGGGTAGGAGATGGTGGATTTGGCAACCTTTACCAATAAAAAGATAGATAAGTCTATAAAAATTAAGGAATTTGGTGGATTAATCTTAAGAAAACATGATGTAATGGTATGATTCATATCCAAGCTGCTAAAAGAGCCTATAATCAATCTAAAATTGATTGAAAATGGCTATAAGAGATGTTTCAAAGCATGGAGAGGGAAAATCAAAGCCTAAAAAAAACTACCACTACAAGAGGCTCTACCTCCTCATCCCCTATTGGGATATATTCTTCTTTAAATAACACTATCACTCCTAAATTAGCTATTATTGGTTCACATATATCTTCTTTTACAATAGGAACTTCATCATCGACTGCATGAAGGATATCTCAGCCCAACTCTTCAAGAGTGTGATAGCCATTTGTTAGGATTTCTTTTGAGAAGAATCATGTCCTAATTACCTGCAATTTCATTGTAAAATATTCCCCTATTTGAATATGGAATATTATTTATCTTTAAGATGTTAAGGACATTGGCTACTTATAGGTTTCATATATCTGGCTCTTTTATAACCATTTAGGGCATTCAAAAACCTATATATATGGGTTCTCCCCCTTTATTTTTTTTAGAATTTTTTTGTTGTTAGATTAGGGCAAAGAGAAAGAAAATTCATACAATTTTCTCATTATTTTCATTATCTTCATGTGTTCTTGTTTATCAACATTTGCTAACACTATATGATTTCATTTCACCAATGGTTAAATTTGGAAGTAGTATTTTGAATACATATTATTATTTTGTGCATTTAGTTATGCTAACAAAATATGTTATGTATGCTATATTTTCCTCTTATTTTAATAGTAAAAATATTTAAAGCAATTTGTTGTAGGTAGCCTATTAAAAGCATAATATTTAGACATATGCATTATATTTACCCTATAATCCTCATTGCACTTATGATATTCTAATTCTATCACCAATATCTCATAGATTTTAGTTTTATTTTCACTTTTTTAAGGAAGAATTAAAGGAGATATGTGGGTTTTTAGTTTTACAAAGAAAATTTCCTTTTTTTCTTTACACTGCTTCCTCTTTTGAACATTTTAACATAAACTAGTTTAGATTAATGCTCATTATAAATATAAATTTGTCTATTTAAAGTTTGGTCTAATATTGTAAAAAAATAAAGTAATTTTTACATCATAAAAACACAAATAAATTCAGGTAGATTGTGTCATCATTGAAGTTCTTGATTTCCCTATAGTAGGGTCTTCTTCCAGACTAAAGGTGGTAAACATATAATCTCTCCAACACAAATGAGTTAAGACCTAAGGTTTATTTAAATCATAATAATTGAGAGAGGGTGGGATGAATTAGTGATGCAATAAAATCAACTTAAATTCCACTTCTTCAAACTCTTAACCATTAGACATAAGCATGAAGCATATAAAACATTCATTACAATGAACAAATGAAAAATGTAAGGTCAAAGCACATGACACATGAATTATGTGGGAAAACCTCATGGGGAATAAAACAATTCTCAAACATGAAAATAAATGGAATATATTCCTATAAGAGATCATAAATAATATACTTTAGTGAAACACCCACTCCATAAGGAGCACCAACCCCTCAAATTCATTTAGCACCAACTAGACTTCGATAAGTAACAATTTTATAGGAGGCTAAAACCTCATTTACTAATCAAGAACCTACTAAATCAACAAACATAAACTTCACCTTGATTTTTTTCCTTCACACAAATGATGATGTCTTCTATAACTCATACAAACTTAAATCTATAACTCACATAGACATTAAACAACCCTTATTCATCTTCACTCAAGCTACCATCATTCACATAAATAAGAAATACATATTTCCAAACCCTTATCACGTATTCAACATGATTTTTTTATAAATTCCATGTCCTTTTACCCTAATAAAAAATGTAATACCATTCACTTCATTATTTCATAGTCTCACTTTCTCAAACAATCTTAATTATCCTTATTTTTTACTTGACATTTACTTAAGAAATCACATTTTTTACCCAAAGAAAATTACATACTTGAAACTACACAAAAAAATCAATTAGTACACATAATATATCCTATATAACCCCTCTCTAGGTCATCCATATTTGAAATAGCACTAACCAACACACTAGGCCTTAATACATTAGCCCTCATTAGCCACACATTACATGTGAACTCTTTTAAAATACAAATAACCCTCACTAAAATAAGATAAAAATTTTATATACTTAACCACAAGGTCTTTCATTCCCTCTACATGATCAATAAGTTATACACCACTTCATGTCACTCACTTACACTTAGAACACTCCATTAGGTTGCAAGTCTTCAATAGGTCTCATAGAGACCTATTCATCCCTTTAACACTTCACTAAGAAAAATAAAAACCTAAGATCACTTATAAGAGCATGGGTCCATGCCACATGACCCATAAGACATCCTCCAAATATAAAAACCATCTCAATACACATATTCATAACTTAAAACCTATCAATTCAATGCATTAACTATGATCACCATGATGGACGAAGGAAAAGACAACTTGCAAGCAATGGTTCATACTGAAGATGGATTGCTCAAACCTCTAAAATCCATACAGATTATCCTTTGGGAGGAAAAAACATTATCGAATAGATAAATCATCATGAAACATATAAATATCATTAGTACAAACTAAAACACCCTTCTTAGGTCACGTATAGAAGAAAGTCAAACCCTTAGTCAACTTTAAAGATCCATAAATGTACTTGTACAACCAATCAAAGCTTGAAACTATATTTTATAGATATACCTTAGAGTTATTTACCATTTTTATTTTTACTCCATAAAATTCATCCATTTTCAAAATTTATAAGAAAAATACTACATACTAGTTTTCCTTTGTAAATTCAAATATTTGAATTTTAACGGTCATATTTTTATGCAAAAATGGCTAAGTATGGAAATGATGAAGTTAGCCTAGAAAGCCCTGTTTGACCTTTAATAAATTTTGATATATTCATATAATGGAATTTAAACTTGAAAAATATTTTCTCCTTTCATAGGGGACTCCATTCATATATCAAATTGATCTTTAGACCTTCACACATGTGAATTCTACCATCAACAACATGTTGTCTCAACTAGATTTGATAAGTAGACTAGGATGACCTAGACAAGCACATAAGCATTCAAAAGTTTTCTTATAACTCCAATGGATTTTCAATCCTTATATAAACACCATGAAACCTTTACATCATACATTAAATTTATGAAGCATGCATATACTCATTATTCAAATACATCAAACCTTGCTTATACCATCTTGATCAAACATGTCACATACCTTGCATAAGAGCATATTTAGCACAATAAAATTATTAAGGAATCATTTTTATACCTTTGTAATAATTCACACACACCATTTTACATTTTTTATATGAATTGAATATCATAACAAACTAGGTAATTATGGCTCAAAATCCATCAATGAAGATATCTCACACAAGATACCTTGGCATAGTTTATCATAGAACCACTAGCACACATGACACCTCATGAACATTCTCAAAAAAAATAGGGACATCACTGATAATAATCAAACAATATCCCCATTTTTCATTTATGTCAACACCTATAAATAAAATGTAAATCTATCAAATCATCTCTCACTTGATTGAGTTTTTTCTCCCCTTATCCAATTCTTTCCCCCCTTTGACACAATGACAAAGTAGCCCAATTGAAGAAAATGTGAAGATTAAGTACAATTTAATAGACCTAAATAACATAAAATTTATCCCCCAATAAACTATAATACCATTTAACAATATCTTCATATACATGATCATTGACAACACACCATCTTGACCATGCCCTACTCCTTGAAGAAGAAATGAATAAATATCAAGTAAAAAGAAGTGATCACACCTAACACCTATTTTGAAAACAAATTCCCTTACCAAAAAATGAAAAAAAATATTTTAATCATAAATATACCTATATTAAGCTTACATTTGGTCCACACTACCTTTTCTAACATTTCACCCCTTAAACCTCACAATTAGCCCTTATGCCTATTAGGCATTCAGGCATTCAGAAACATTGTGTCAAAAGTTTGAAGCATATAACCATATTTATCAAAAAAAAATAAAAAATAACATTTATGGAACCTTAAATACATATTTACCACTTCCATATTCCTTATACACTCCAACATAGTTTAAATTACCCAAGGAACCCTCCTTCGAAACACACCATTTATAATTACTTGAACTTCCAAAAACTAGTCAATTGAGTTTTTACTAATCAAACTAACATAGTAATTTATCATGAAAAAAACAAATTATTATTATTATATAATTATTATATAACACTAATAAATTCATTATAGGATTTAAATCTGATCGGAATACCTCTAACTCTCCTTTGTAAGAACCTCACTCAAAACTGTCAAACTATCTTCAGAACTAGTCAACAACATCTAACTCTCCTTACTTGAATAGGGACTTCTAAAGATGACCAATTTATTCAATAAATATTATTATATCCTTATAAAACTCTAAAAAATAAAAATAAGATGGTCTTAATGTAAGATTTCAACTTGCAGACCCAAAATAAAACACTACTCTACAAAGTCATACTACACATAGATATATCAACATCAACTCCAATTTTTACCACTACATAAGATTATGAACCATTTAAAATTCATGAAACAATTATAAAAGTCTTATAATACATCTCCAAGTTCATTGGTTCATCCCTAAAAACTCATTTCACATCCCTAACCCTCTTCTTACTTAGATTGGCTTTGTTAATTGGTTTCACCATTAGCCCTTTTAGTGACTAATCAACTTGTATACCCAAATTTTCACACTTGAAGCACTAGTATTACTAAAAAACATAAATAAATAAAAAATACAAGCACTAAAATCTACCATCCATCCATTTATCACCTTTGACTCTATCAATACTAAATAACATGAAATCTCCTACAAATCTAGGTTTTAAGACCATAAAAACCTACTTACCTTCTTAGCAAATGTTCATAAATATTAGGTCATGATTTCAAAAAAAATGATAGGAAATTTAAGATAGGATACTTCATTAACTACCCTTAATATCTTAGGTCACCATGTTTAATTATGCACATGCCAATGAGCAAAATAAAAACTCTCTCGAGTAGACAACTTGACATTATAGCACACCTAAAAGCCTTAGACCCACTTTTCTCACTTTCTTCTCAGAACTAAGACCTAGAACTTGGTCAAAACCTTTGGAAAAACTCCTAAAACCTATATTAAATATCCCATGAGATAACACACCTTTTAATATACACTTGATCCTATTGGAAATATTTTCATTGATGTCAAAGGTCTAGCATTATTGGTGATAATGGACCCATTACATTTAATGATGCTTGTAATAGTTATATCTTGGCTAATGTGTGTTAATATTTATTTAATATTAAGGAATATATTTTTTGTTACATATAAGATAAAATAAGGGCCCATGGAGAAGTCAAACAGTCATAGGGTAAAGACAAAAGAAGAATGGGATGCATTTTCCCATGAAGAGTCATCTTGGGGAATTCCAAGAGTCACCAAGTGAAGACAAAAGAGGAGGGGCACAATTTCTCATGAAGGGACACTTTGAGGAATATGAAAAGTAACCAAGATAAAGACAAAAGAGGAAAGGATGATTTTTCTTATGAAAGGTCGCCATATGACTTTTCAAATACAATGATATGAAGGGTCATGCAAGTTTGGCACCATTTTCCATGAGGATTGAAGGGTCACAAAGGGGGAAGGCCAAATGTCATTTGGAAAGCTATAAATAAATACTTAGAATCCATTTGTAATATGTGAGATAAGTTTGATTTGAGATAGTAATATCTAGCTTAGAAGAGTAGTGAGAGATGAGTATGATTTATAATTTTTATATCTAGTTTAGAAGAGCAAAGGTAAGAGAGGAAAGAGATATTGTAATGAACTATCATTTGTCGAGATAACAACATTGAGAGATATTTGTGTGGTATACACAAAATGGGTTAGTGCTCCTGTGGGTTAGTGCTCATGAATTGTTGTTGTGTTGGTGCTTAGTAAAGGGGTTGGTGCTCCTATGGGTTGGTGCTCAAGAATTGTTGTTGTATTCGTGCTCAACAAAGGGGTTGGTACTCCTGTGGGTTGGTGCTCAAAATTTTTTGTTGTGTTGGTGCTTAGCAAAGGGGTTGGTGCTCTTGTGGGTTGGTACTTGTTGGTTGAATATTTTGTCTATCAGCATACTAGTAAACAAAATAGGTCTTATCAGCCAAAGCAAGAAGATTAGTCATCCTAATGTGTAAGTTTATCACATCAGAAGGAGACTGCTTTCTCTTCTCATCAAGGGGAGGTTCCCTGTGGATATGCTATATATATGTATAAACAAAAAATAATACTCAAGGGTAGGGCCAGACATCCATCTCTCTTTTTTCAGAGATGATGTATATAAAACAAAGGAAAAACTTAGGGAATGATAGACATATCTCCTCTTATTTTAGGAAAAACTATTCAGTCAGCCACCAAAATATCCCTGGAAATAAAATTAGAATGTAACTGAAGTATGATAACTAGCAAATCAAAAATAGAACACAAAGTCTCTATCATGAAATGCTCAAGAGTAATATATGAAGGGCAATGAAAGCTCAAAGTTTTTTCAAAGTCCTTTACACAGCAATGAAAAATCAAACACACTAAAGGTCACTATGGGGGCACAAAGTCACTCCACAGTTGATTCTTTAGGATGCCTTCTTGACTAATTTACTAATCCCACTTATTAAATTAATGAAATAGAAAAGATATCACAGCACAAAGTCTGAAAAAGTACCTTGTTTTCATTAACAAAATCTGATCAACAGAATGAGCACAAAGTCTCAATGATGCCTCTCAATTTTAGCAGAGTTTCATTCTGTTTGTCAAAAAGATGATCCTTTTACAATGAAAGTAAGTTCCTTATATAGCCACTTCGAGAAGGACTCGGGAACAATAATACATCATGATGCATTGGGAAATGTTAGGAAGATTAGCTGGAACTTTGGGGCCTTTTACCCATTTTATCTTTTCAATGTAGATGAAGAAGCTACGCAATTGAAAGATTACAACTTTCAATGTCTAGCTGTCGGTCTGATCTTGTCTTCATCATTCCTCCTTTCCAGATTGATTGAATCAAGTCCTAGATTCATCCATTATTCTGTCTTTCCTCTCTTTCAGCTAGTTTTTTTCTTAAATTCTAGAAATGCATTCGGGTCTATGGATCAAAGGATCAATGGCTATTTCACTATATTTAAAATTGACATTTACATGTTCGTCAATATGCTTCCAATGGCTAGTCAGCTATGCTGAATTTGACGTCTTTGTGCGCATCACCCCTTGGTCTTCTTTTGAATTTTGGCCTTACCCAGTCAGCTTGAAACTTACCCTTTCAAATTTTGAGAAATGACATGTGTTTGAATAATCCTTTATTTCGGCCGCCAAGAATCCCCTATAAGGGCACTTGCCCTTTGGGATCCTTCAACAGCCCTTTGCACTTTGGCAGTCCCCATGGACAAATCCTTCAGGTAAATGTTCCCCACAGATGTTTCCCTAAGGCCTATTCCTAGGTATTTGATTTTAAAGCTTCCCACAGGTAATTTTGTAGACATTTGTTCCATGGAAAATTCCCGCAGACAAAAAGTCCAGGGAAAATTCTTGCAGACAAAAGTCTTCAGATTCTTACCGACATTTGTTTCTTTGAAAATTTCTTTGGGGTCCTTGGCCATTTTGAATTCTTTCAGACTTTCTATCTAAAGGAATTCCTTCAAACAAAATTTTGAAATAATTAAGTCTTAAAAAAAATTTAAATGCCTTAAACAAATCTAAAAGAATTACCTTTTGGCTTCTTAGAAAAATGATCCTCCAGAAAGGTGCTTTTCTTGATTAAGTGCCCTCCGCAAGGGCAGCTGTCCTTCAAAAAGTCTTCTTTTGTGTTGAACACCCCTTTAAACTTAGACAATGAACCATTAGTTGAACCAATTCAACGGTTCAATGAAGTGCACCAAGTCCTTTTGAACCAAAAGCCAATGAACCATCCAATGAACTTGGATGTTGAACCAATCAGTTGAACCAAGGCTTTGAACCAAAATGGTGCAAGCCAATGATTTAATGAATAAAATAAGCTAATAAACTAAGCATTGAACCAAGATGTTGAACTTGCATTTGAACCAATAGTTGAACCATTTGATCGAACCAAACCATTGAACCAATCCATTGAACCGGTTCAATGGTTCATTGAAGTGCACCGAGCCCCTGTTGTTGAACCTATAGACGTTGAACCAAAAGATGAACTAAAAGAATGAACCAACTAAATGAAATAAAGCATTAAATTTCTTGGTTAAATTGAACCATTCAACTATTCTTTTGGTTGAACTTGCCATTGAACCTTGAACCCGTTGAACCTTTGAACCAAAATGCTTCAATGGTTCAACAGTTCAATCCACCTTGATTTGGTTCAATGTTTGGAAGCTGATGAACCAATTGAAGTGATTGAACTTTGAACCTTGATGAAGTTCTTAACTCTTGCCAAAGACATTGAACTTGTTGTTGGTGTTTGTCGATGGAGATTTTTGTTCGAACCAAGGCATTGAAATAATCCCAAAAAATGACTAAGTATTTGAAAACCAATTCTTTTTTACTGAAACTACCTACAAATAATCTTTGAATCTGTATAAATGAAACTACCTATAGAATCTGAAGATATAAAGTCTGTAGATTTTTTTAAAAACTTTGAAACTGAGAAATCTAAATATCTAAGACAAATTTTGAAAATGGAAGATACAATTTTGGTTTGTAAGACCAAAATATTTTAAATGTTGTCCTAAAAATGAAAGCTATTTTTAGGAGACAACAACTGGCTCTAGTTGGGGAACTTCTGTCAATTGAAAAATGAATTAAAAGGAGTAGATTTCAAAATCTCCAGTGTCTTCAAGTATGCCATTGGGTTGTGGAGTCATGCTTTCAAGAAATAAAAGACATCAAAAATGAAAACAAACAAAACAAAACATAATTTAAAACTGTACAAATATACATATATACAGAGGCAATGATTTAATACTTCAAGAATTGAAGTGTTTTAGATGTTGCCCATTATGGGGCAGAGAAAAGAGCGTGCCATCTTGGTATTTCAACAAAAAGTTGTTTTCACCCAATTGCTGATGAATTATGAATGGGCCTCTCCAAAGGGAGTTAAACTTTCCATGCATCCCTTTTGGCTCTCTTCTTTTGTCCCACAACAAAACTTTATCCCCAATCTAGAAATCATGATTTTTGGCATTCTGATCAAAAAGTTTCTTTATCAAATTTTGATGAAAAATAATTTTGTCCATCACCATAGTTCTTTGTTCTTCCAGCTAAGTCAGACACATGATTCTTTTGTCAAGAGAGCTCTCATATGTCTGATCTTCAATGGCCTTCACCAATTTCAATTCTGGTAACTCTAAGGTGATTGGTATCTCAGCATTAATCCCATAGACCAATTGCCCTTTTTGGCATGATCCTGTCAGCCCACAAAGTGTCCACCAATGATTTATGCCACATCCTTTGATTCTCATCTGCAAGATTCTTGATAATAGTTACCAAAATTTTATTGCTAGACTCAGCTTGTCCATTTCCTTGTAGAAAATAATTAGAAGAATGAGAAAGCGTAATTCCATAATAAAAATAGAATTGTGTGATTTCTTGAGAGGTGAAACAAGCTGCATTATCAGTAACAATTTTGAGTGGGACTCCAAATTTAGAAATGATATTCTCTTTCAGAAAGTTGGATACAACTTCTGAAGTAGCATGCTTTGTCAAGATTGTTTCTACCCACTTAGTGAAATAATCAGTCGTTGTAAGGACATAATCATGTCCAGCACTTGAAGATGGATTTATTGTCCCAATAAAATTGAGTCCCCATTGCTGGAAAGGTTCCTCTATGATTACTGGCTTGAGAGGTAGAGCAGCCAACTTGGGTTTTCCAACAAATTGTTGGCAAAGTTCACATTTCCTTACCCACTTATGTGCATCTTGGAAAAGAGTCAGCCAATAATACCTGGCTCACATAATTTTGTGAGCAGTCACAGGGGTAGAAAAATGTCCTCCACATGCTAAATTGTGGAAATATTTCAAGAGCTACATCTACTATTCTTTATCTACACAACAAAGGAAAACTCCATCTATACTTCTTTTGTATAGGCCATTATCCCAAAGGACAAAATTGGTAGCTTTTAATCTGATAGTTCTCCCCTCTTTGTAAGACAAATGAGCAAGACATTTTCCATAAGTCAAAAAATAGGCAATATCTGAATACCATTCATTGGTAGTAGAAATAAAAGGGACTGTTGGCGTATTGTCTACTTCAGCTTCTTCACGTTGTATATCTTCTAGCTTATTGTCAGTCATTAATTGACAAAGGCCTTTACCTCTGACCAACTTTGTTGGCTTGATATCCAAATCAAATTCTTGGATTTTTGCAATCTAATTACCTCTTTTTGTACCAAACTCTTGCTGAGTTAATATAGATTTAACTGTACTATTAGGAATTAAGGCAGTAGTATGTGAATTCAAAATATAGAAGTGAAAGTCTTTGACTACTTTTACCAAGGCATAAGCATGCTTCTCTATATTCAAATACTTCATTTCATGAGTTTTCAGAGGGAAGCTCATGAAAGAGATGGGGGATTCCATACCTTCTTTGTCTTGTTAGAAAATAATCGCTTAAAGAGTATGCTAAGATGCATAGCTGTATATAATGAAATCTCTGTGGTAATCTAGGCAAACCAAGGTAGGGGCGTGAGCAATAGCGACCTTGATATCTTGAAATGTTGCTTTGCCTTCAAAATACAGTTGTTCAAAATTATCTTTTCTTTCCAAGAAAGTAATGATCTGATTATCATCATTGAAAATTTGCCAATGATCAGCATTATCAGGAACACTCGGCCTATAGACCAGCTCAATGGTATATTTGGCTTCTTTAAAATTGGAATGAGGAATTAAAAGAGTTCCTAAAACAATAAGTGTATCAGCTCTATCATTGGATTCTCTTAGAATGGAAGAAATGTTGAAAGCATCAAAGCTTTCAATTTGGTCCCAAACAAGATTATGGTAATGGTGCAGCCTTTCATTTTTGGTCTAATATGAATTTCTCACTTGGCAGACTACTAATTTGGCATCCCCTTTAGCATAAAGAAACTTGATGCCTCTTTCTTGAGCAGCCTTCATGCCTAGAAACAATGATTCATATTCAGCTATATTATTTGTGTTGCTAAATTGTAACTTATAGGATGAAGGGAACATATCTCCTTGAGGAGATATCAAGACAATTCCAACTCTAGATTCAGTAGAGGAAAAACTACCATCAAATTTTAGAGTCCAAATCTCATCAGACACTATCTTTACTTCAGATTTTCCCTCATCAAAGATGGAGGGTTTTTCTTCATGATCCATATATAAAAAGTAATTACACATACCTATGGATTCAAAGAGGATTTGAGCTTCAGGAGCTGACATCTTGGTAACTACATACTTTGCTTCCTTTTCAGGAAGTAATCTCTTCATCACGCCTTAGACAGGGATCCTTGCCTCATATAGATCCATGTTCAATTCTCCTCCCACATCCTTACAAAAATTATGTCCAAGTAAAATGTCATAAGATGCTAGGACATCAGTCACTAATACAGTAATTTTAATCCTCCTGTCTAGAAAGGCTATGAATGCAAATTGGACATCTTTGATTTGCCCCAGCAATGGCACTTGTTGGTTCTCCATGGAGAAACATTTGCCAAATGTCTTAGTCAATGTGAGACCAAGAGACTCAGTGACTTTGGCAAGCATAACATTATCAAATGCACCTGAGTCTATTATATAGTTACTCAACTTGTGGCCATTGATTAATAGGGAAACATAAAAGGGTTCTATTTTTCTATGAGTAGCTAGAGGAGTAATAATCAAATTATTTGGAATAGGTGTGTTCATTGAAGAATCAAAGGTTACTTTTTTGGCCTTTTGTCCTACAAGGACAGTCCAATTTATAACATATTGGACCAGCTTCTTCAGTTGATCTGGATTAGACTGCAAGTACTCAAATTCAAACATCTATATTTTTGTCTTTTTAACATGGTCAATTATATCAAATGGCTGAAAAGAGCTAGGTACAGAGAAAGGTACTTTAGCTTTTTGAGTTTTTAAAGGGATGGGAGGCAGGCTGGTTTGCAAATTAGAAGTAGAAGGGGAAGGTGTAGCAGATGTATTTACCTTTTGAGTAATGACCAAATATTTTGGTTGAAAGGGCAAAGTTGTCCCACGCTTGGCAATTGTGACTGCTGGATGTGGTTGTTCTTCTATCTTTTCTTTATCAACCTACTGGGCTGATTGATTCTTAGACCTAGTAAACACTGCATATGACCCATCTGAAGCTTCTCCTTTACTTTCAGGTTTATCCTGATAATTTAGGAAACCAATATGGGAGTCATCAATTGATTCTTCTTAACTATCTTCAATGATATCAGCATTATTTTTTTGATTTAATTCAGGCTGATAAGAAAATTCTGATTCTATCTCAAGATATCCCATTGCTAAATTAGTTGGAGGAGCTTCCAAGGCAAGTTTTCCTTGTGGAAGAGGAAGGAGATTTTGTTATCCTTGGTTTCTAGTAACATTGCCCTAATATGACTAATTTGGGAATGTCCTTTTGTATGTAGGAGTAGAAGACATTCCTTGAGCCATTTGCTTTTTGAGGGCAAGGAGTTCATTTGCTAATTTCTGCATCATTGGATCTATGGTGCTTGTAGATGCAAATTTGAAAGGTGATGAAGCTCCATGTTTATTGGGATCCCTTCTTATTTTCCTTGCTAAGATGAGATCATCTTCTATTTCAGTGGCCAAAAGTTGAGCTCCAGCTAGATCTATTTGGCCAACACGTCTCAAGAGGAAACTGACTTTAGGTAGCTGAGAATTAATGAAAAAGCATTTAATATTTTCAGTTGTAGGTCTGGCAATCATAGGAATTTTGTTTCTAAACTTGTCAAATTTAGCTATGAAGTCTCTCATAGGCTCATGCAGCTCTTTTTTTCTTTTGTGTAAGTTGAGCTAGAAGTGTATGTGCATCCTCTACAGGTTTGAGTATAGCTTCAAACTTAGCTTTCAAATTATTCCAATTAGTCACAGATCGAGCCTATAGATGGTAAAACCAATTTGCAGTAGGACCTTGTAGTGTTTCAACAAAAATTTTGACTGTTACATCTTTAAACTCCACTCTGATTACTCCACAAGCTATACTGAATGCTGTAATGTGTTCATCAAGATGAACTTTGCCATCACCATGGAATTTAGGGAAATTCTTCCTAAAATTGCATGGAAGCTCATGCAGAGGAGGAGTAAGATTGAGAGGGCCAAAATCATTACCCTAGGGGCCTTGAACTACCATTATAGGGTTATAAAAAGGAGGGATAACAAATCTCAATGGGGTAATTATAGGCACAACTTTATCAATAGTAGAAGTAGATACTTCATCTAGTAATGGAGATCTAGCTTTAGTAGGGGAAAAGCTCTTGGTTCGTTGTAGATGAGATGGTGAAGGAAACAGATCAAAATCACTTTGTTGTACCAACTTAAACATAGGATCAATGACACCTTTAGCCCTTTGGCTTCGTGTATACATTGAATCTGTCAGATTGTAAAACAAAAATGGGAATGATTTGACTTTGCTTTAGTTAAAGCTTGAGGCTTTAAACTGTGCATTCTTTTCCTGTGGGTGTGGAGGTGAATGGAATGGATAGAATATAAATGGATAATCCGTATCCCCAGCAGAGTCACCAAAAATTGTTGGTTGAATATTTTGTCTATCAGCATACTGGTAAACAAAATAGTTCTTATCAGCCAAAGCAAGAAGATTTGTCATCCTAGTGTGTAAGTTTATCACATCAGAAGGAGACTGCTCTCTCCTCTCATCAAGGGGAGGTTCACTGTGGATATGTTATATATGTGTATAAATAGAAAATAATACTCAAGGGTAGGACCAGGGATCCATCTCTCTTTTTTTAGAGATGATGTATATAAAACAAAGGAAAAACTTAGGGAATGACAGATAGATCTCCTCTTCTTTTAGGAAAAATTATTCAGTCAACCAATAGAATATCCCTGGAAATAAAAGTAGAATGTAACTAAAGTATGATAACTAGCAAATCAAAAATAAAACACAAAGTCTCTATCATGAAATGCTCAAGAATAATATATGAAGGGCAATGAAAGCTCAAAGTCTTTTCAAAGTCCTTTACACAACAATGAAAAAGCAAACACACTGAAGGTAGCTATGTGGGCACAAAGTTGCTCCACAGTTGATTCTTCAAGATGCCTTCTTGACTAATTTACTAATCTCGCTTATTAAATTAATGAAATAGAAAAGATATCACAGCACAAAGTCTAAAAAAGTCACTTATTTTCATTAATATAATATGATCAAAAAAATGAGCACAAAGTCTCAATGATGCCTCTCAATTTTGGTAGAGTTTTGTTTAGTTTGTCAAAAAGATGATCCTTTTAAAATGAAAGTAAGCCCCTTATATTATCCACTTCGAGAAGGACTCGAGAACAGTAATACATCATGATGCATTGGGAAATGTTAGGAAGATTAGCTAGAACTTTAGGACCTTTTACCCATTTGATCTTTTCAATGTAGATGAACAAGCTACACAATTGAAAGATTACAAATTTCAATGTCCAGATGGTGGTTTGATCTTGTCTTCATCATTCCTCCTTTTTAGATTGATTGAATCAGGTCTTAGATTCATCCATTATTCTATCTTTACTCACTTTCAGCTAGTTTTTGTCTTGAATTCTAGAAATGCATTCAAGTCTGTGGATCAAAGGATCAATGGCTATTTCACTGCCTTTAAAATTGATGTTTACATGCCCGTCAATATGCTTCCAACGGCTAGTCAGCTATGCTGAATTTGACGTCTTTATGGGCATCACCCCTTGGTCTTCTTTTGACTTTTGGCCTTACCCAGTCAACTTGAAACTTACCCTTTTGGATTTTGAGAAATGACCTATGTTTGAATAATCCTTTATTTTGGCCACTAAGAATCCCCTACAAGGGTACCTGCCCTTCGGGGTCCTTCAACAGCCCTTTGCGCTTTGGCAGTCCCCGTAGACAAATCCTTCAGATTAATGTTCCCCGCAGATGTTTCCTTGGGGTTAATTCCTAGGTATTTCATTTGAAAGCTTCCCATGGGTAATTCCATGGACATTTGTTCTACGGAAAATTCTCGTGGACAAAAAGTCTGGGGAAAATTCTCATGGACAAAAGTCCGCAGAATTATTTGAATAAGTCTTCAAATTTTGCTTGGCATTTGTTTCTTTGAAAATTTCTTTGGGGTCCTTGGCCATTTGGAATTCTTTCAGACTTTTTGTTCGAAGGAATTCATTCAAAAAAAAGTCTAAAAGAATTAAGTCTTAAAAAAAAATTAAATGCCTTAAACAAATCTGAAAGAATTACCTTTCAGCTTCTTAGAAAAATGATCCTCCAAAAAGGTGCTTTTCTTGATTAAGTGCCCTTTGCAAGGGCACCTACCCTTCAAAAAGTCTTCTTTTGCATTGAACCACCCCTTTGAACTTGGACAATGAACCATTAGTTGAACTGGTTTAACGGTTTAATGAAGCGCACCAAGTCCTTTTGAACCAAAAGCCAATGAACCATCCAATGAACTTGGAAGTTGAACCAATCAGTTGAACCAAGGCTTTGAACCAAAATGGTTCAAGCCAATGGTTCAATGAATAAAATAAGTTGATAAACTAAGCATTGAACTAAGATGTTGAACTTGCCTTTGAACCAACAGTTGAACCATTTAATCGAACCAATCTGTTGAACCAATCCATTGAACCGATTTAATGGTTCAATGAAGTGCACTGAGCCCCTGTTGTTGAACCTGTAGATGTTGAACCAAAAGATGAACTAAAAGAATGAACCAATTGAATGAAATAAAGTGTTGAATTGCTTGGTTGAACTGAATCATTAAACTATTCTTTTGGTTGAACCTGCCATTAAGCCTTGAACCCGTTGAACCTTTGAACCAAAATGGTTCAACAGTTCAAGCCACCTTGATTTGGTTCAATGTTTGGAAGCCGATGAACCAATTGAAGCGATTGAAATTTAAACCTTGATGAAGTGCTTAACTCTTGCCAAAGATGTTGAACTTGTTGTTGGTGTTTGCTGATGGAGATTTCTATTCAAACCAAGGCATTGAAACAATCCTGGAAAATGACTAAGTGTTTGAAAACCGATTCTTTTTGACTGAAACCGCCTACAAATAATCTTTGAATCTGTATCAATGAACCTGCCTGTAGAATCTGAAGATACAAAGTTTGTAGATTTTTTGAGAAACTTTGAAAATGAGAAATATGAATATCTAAGACAAATTTTGAAAATGGAAAATACAATTTTGGTCTGTAAGACCAAAATATTTTGAATGTTGTCCTAAAAATGAAAGCTATTTTTAGGAGACAACAACTGGCTCCAATTGGGGAACTTTTGTCAATTGCAAAATGAATTGAAAGGAGTAGATTTCAGAATCTCCAGTGTCTTCAAGTATGCCATTGGGTTGTGGAGTCATGCTTTCTAGAAATGAAAGACATCAAAAATGAAAACAAACAAAACAAAACATAATTTAAAACTGTACAAATATACATATATACAGAGGCAATGATTTAATACTTCAAGAATTGAAGTGTTTTAGATGTTGCCCATTATGGGGCAGAGAAAAGAGTGTGCCATCTTGGTATTTCAACAAAAAGTTGTTTTCACCCAATTGCTGATGAATTATGAATGGGCCTCTCCAAAGGGAGTTAAACTTTCCATGCATCCCTTTTGGCTCTCTTCTTTTGTCCCACAACAAAACTTTATCCCCAATTTGGAAATTATGATTTTTGGCCTTCTGATCAAAAAGTTTCTTTATCAAATTTTGATGAACAATAATTTTTTCCACCACCATAATTCTTTGTTCTTTCAGCTAAGTCAGACACATGATTCTTTTGTCAAGAGAGCTCTCATATGTCTGATCTTCAATGGCCTTCACCAATTTCAATTCTGGTAACTCTAAGGTGATTGGTATCTCAGTGTTAATCCCGTAGAACCAATTGAAGTGATTGAACTTTAAACCTTGATGAAGTGCTTAAATCTTGCCAAAGATGTTGAACTTGCTGTTGGTGTTTGCCGATGGAGATTTCTATTCAAACCAAGGCATTGAAACAATCCTGGAAAATGACTAAGTGTTTGAAAACCAATTCTTTTTTACTGAAACCGCCTACAAATAATCTTTGAATCTATATAAATGAACCTACCTGTAGAATATGAAGATACAAAGTTTGTAGATTTTTTGAGAAACTTTGAAAATGAGAAATATGAATATCTAAGACAAATTTTGAAAATGGAAAATACAATTTTGGTCTGTAAGACCAAAATATTTTGAATGTTGTCCTAAAAATGAAAGCTATTTTTAGGAGACAACAATACTAATGAATAGTTATTGTGTTGGTGCTCAGTAAAGGGTTGGTGCTCCTACAAGTTGGTACTTGTGAATGTTTTAGTTTGAGTTAGTGTTTATTAATATACTTGAGATTGTTCTTTATGGTTTTTCCACATTGGGTTTCCACATTAAATCTAGTGTCTCTCTCTATCTTGTGTGGTGTTTATTATTTCAATTTTATTGCATATCTTGAATGAATGTTAAAATGGAATTTGATTAAGGGAAAGTTTATAAGATATATGATATACTAATTAACCCCCCTTTTAGTATATCATGTGCTTAACAATTGGTATCAGAGTAGGTTCTTTTTGAAAAAGTTTTACAGCTTAAAGGTAGATAAGGAAAGGACGATGGCTAAATCACATGAAGGATTTTTTTAAAATAAGGTACCTTTATTTGATGGGATGAATTATGATTTTTGGAGCATAATAATGAATACTTATTTGATGGCCCTTGGATTCAACATATGACAAGCAGTGGTGGATGAATATGAAGAGCCACAAAAACTTGTAATTACTCCAGTAGAAAAGAAGGCAAGTGAATGTAATGTTAAAGATTTAAATGTTATTTTATGTGGTTTATGTGAGTCTGAATTTGTTAAAGTTATGCAATGTAAATCTACTCATGAAACTTGGGTAAAACTTGAGAATATTTACAAAGGTGATGGAAAGGTTCAGTAAGCTAAGCTTCAGACTTTTAGAAGATAGTTTAAATGTTTGAAGATGGAAGAAGAAAAAGATATAGCAAGTTATCTTTTGTGAGTTGATCAAATAGTAAATTAGATTCAAGGTCTTGGAGAAAATATGGAAGAGTAAATGGTGGTACAAAAGGTTTTGAGATATCTACCAATGAGATATGATCCAAAGGTTTTAGCAATCTAGGAAATGAAGAATTTAGCCAAGCTAAAGAGGGATGAGATTCATGGTATACTCACATCATATGAGATGCGGACTGAACAAGATAAACCCTCAAAGAGAGAAACAACTTTCAAGACATAAAATAAAGAGAAAGCTAAGATTTAAGAATCAAGTGATAGTTTCAGTGATGATGAAGATGTTAATGGAGCTCTTTTCATTTGCAAGATGAAAAGGGGAACAAGTAAATATCAAGGAAAATTACCTTTTAAATGTTTTAATTATGGAAAGATTGGACATTTTTTAGCTAAATGCACAAATAAGGGTAATGATGATGATGAAGAAAGAAAGTCTACATAAAATAAGAATTTCAAAGGTAAATTCAAGAAGGGATTCAAGAATAAGAGCCTATATTCTAAAGATCCTAGCTTAGCTGAAGATAGTGGAGTCAGTGATTGAGAAGAAGAAGAGATTCTATTCATGGCCATACATGAAGATGCCTCTACAAGAAAAAGTATAGATAATCAAGAAGAAGAAGAGGATGAAGCCAAAGTGAATCTAGAAGGAGAACTCATTTGTGCTTTAGAAGAGTTAGAAGCTGTTGAGAAGAAGAATTGAAGATTGAAGCACCAAATCAAGAAAAATGAAAAGGAGTCAAAGGAAATAATTGATGATCTAACAACACATGTTGAAGAATCTAAAAGGAATAAACAAGATCTAATAACAAAGTTGCAAAATGTAAGAAAAGAATGTGAAATGTATGTTATTGAAATTGCCTCTTTAAAAGAAGATATTGAGAAAGCAGTTATTGATAAAGTAGTTAGTGATTCAAAATTTGAGGATAGCACTAACATGTTGAATAAGATATTAGAAAGACAAAAGGAAAACTTAGATAAGATAGGTATCAGATTTGAAAATAAAAAGAGCTATGTTGAATCTCTTACAAAAGAAGAAATAAAAAGGGAAGAAGTGAATAATATAGAGGGCGTTTCAAACAAAGAAGGCTAAAGGGAACAAAGCTACAAAAGAAAATTAGTTTAGAGATACACAAATAGGTCCTAATTTTATGGTTACTATTTTTATTGTAATGGATATGGTCATAAGAAATTAGAATGTCAAAAAAAAGCTAAAATTTTTAGAAATAAGGAGAAATGAAATCATGTAGAGTCAAGCATAAGCTACAACTCTTTTGCTCCTCTATCAAGCTTTGATGAAGAGGCCATAATATGTTACAAGTGTAACAACCTCAAACACATAACTCAGTACTGAAGAAGCATGCTTAAGTTAGTTAAGAAGCACTAGAGTTTCAAGGCTCCATTCATTAAGAAGAAGGTTTAGACATGTTCATGGCAGAAGAAACAACCTAAAGATTCCATGTTGGTACAGACAGCTTTGCATGCAATAAATGAATAAAATCCATGGTTCATTGATAGCTGATGTTTGAGGCATATGATAGGAGACAAGAGTAAGTTCACAACTCTAAAGAATATCAATGGTGGCATAGTGAAATTTAGAGATAAAACCACTACTAGGATAGCCAGAAAAGGTACTTTGAGTTTGGATAATGGTAGAACGAAGACAAAGAATGTTTTGTATGTAAAATGTCTTAAGCATAATCTATTGAGTGTAAGTCAAATATGTGATCAAGGATACACATTAAATTTTTATACAAAAGGTTATGAGATTAGAAGAAAAGATTCAAATGATTTGATTGTAGATGCTCAAAAGATAGGCAACAATTTATACATATTATCAAATATCTTCTCAAAGGCATGATCAAAGGACACATTCAAAGATCTATAAGAGGAGTTGGGAGTAATTTTTATTACTTCCTACCATTGAGGTTTAGCACTAGTTGAGGGGGTGCTAAGTGTTATCTCTAGGTACGCCCTTTGCCATTGATGCCAAAGGGGGAAAATAAAAGGTACAGGTATAGGTATAGAAATAGGTACAGGGAATAGGTACAAGTTGCTACAATAAGGGGGAACTAATGTATGTTTTTCAGGTGATAGTATATGTAGGTTTTAGGATGTGGCAGTTTTAAGATTGAGGTTTCCATAAATGACAAAGGGGGAGATTGTTGGAAATATTGTCATTGATGTAAAAAGTCTATCATTATTGGTGACAAAGGCCCCATTGCATTTAATGATGTTTGTAATAGTTATATCTTAGCTAATGTGTGTTAATATTTATTTAATATTAATGAATATATTTTTGGTTACATATAAGACAAAAGAAGGGCCCATGGAGAAGTCAAAGAGTGATGGGGTAAAGATAAAAGAAGAATGGGATGCATTTTCCCATGAAGAGTCATCTTGGGGAATTCCAAGAGTCACCAAGTGAAGACAAAAGAGGAAGGGCACAATTTCTCAGGAAGGGACACGTTGAGGAATATGAAAAGTCACCAAGATAAATACAAAAGAGGAAAAGATGATTTTTCTTATGAAGGTTCACCATATGACTTTTCAAATATAATGATATGAAGGGTCATGCAATTTTGGCACCATTTTCCATGAGGATGTAAGGGTCACAAAGGGGGAAGGCCAAAGGTCATTTGGAAAGATATAAATAAAGGCTTGAGAAGCCACTTGTAATATGTGAGATAGAGTTTGATTTAAGATAGTAATATCTATCTTAGAAGATCAGTGAGAGATGAGTATGATTTGTATTTGTTATATATAGCTTAAAAGAGCAAAGGTGATAGAGGAAAGAGATATTATAATGAACTATCATTTATTGAGATAGCAACATTGAGAGATAGTTGTGTGGTATACACAAAAGGGGTTGGTGATTTTGTGGGTTGGTGATCATGAATTATTTCTATTTTGGTGCTTATCAAAGGGGTTGATGCTCCTATGGGTTGGTATTCATGAATTTTTGTTGTTGTGTTGGTACTCAGCAAAGGGGTTGGTGCTCCTATGGATTGGTTCTCATGAATTATTGTTATGTTGGTGCTCATCAAAGGGGTTAGTACTCATATGGGTTGGTGATCATGAATTTTTGCTGTGTTGGTGCTCAGAAAAGGGGTTGGTGTTCTTGTGGGTTGGTGCTCATGAATTGTTGTTGTGTTGGTGATCAGCAAAGGGGTTGGTGCTCATGAATAGTTGTTGTGTTGGTGCTCAGTAAAGGGGTTGGTGCTCCTATAAGTTGGTGCTTGTGAATATTTTAGTTTGAGTTAGTGCTCATTCATATACTTGAGATTTTTATCCATGGTTTTTCCCACACTAGGTTTCCAAATAAAATCTGGTGTCTCTCTCAATCTTGTGTGATGTTTATTATTTTAGTTTTATTGCATATCTTGAACTTATGTTATGTTGGGGGATCAATCCAACAATAGATTACAATTATGACAGCAATAAATGTGGAATTAAATCAGATTGACAAGTAATTAGAATGATAATAGCAAGAACAAGAGATACAAGAAAACACCCTAAAAAACTTGTATTAACAAACTCTTTACAAAAGGAATACAATTGAAGAAAGCTTCTTTCTTCCACACCTCTCCTAGATGTATAGATCTCTCACTAGATCTTTATTCCTCAAGAGCTCTCTCTCTCTCAAGAACAATCAACTCCAACAAGCCTGGATTGATTCAATTCTGTACTGTTCTTCTCACACAATGAATTACAATAATTCACCCAACTACAATAATCCACTAAAAACTACAATAAGCTAGGAAGATCTAATTCTACATATAGAATTAAGAGACTTGAGCATGTACACCTAACAAGCAGTTAAGCCACTTGAACAAGGGCTCTAAAAATAGAATTGCTAATAATAGAGATGCGAGCTTGAGTCTACAGCTCAAACTTATCATGCAAACACTCGCTTCTGTCCACGGAAATAGCTTTCTGGACACGCAGGTAACCGACGTCAGTTCCTGCTGCTTGTCTATGACCACTGTCGGCCGACCCTCTGCCAACGTCGGTGCCTCTGTAACTACTTGTGACTGATGTCAGTCGCTCCTGACCGACACCAAAGTCTGTGTAGACCTGAACCTGATAATGAATGCTCCTTGGTGAAGTTTTTAGCTCCACACCCTAACAATCTCCCACTTGGAGATAAACAGCTGCACCAGTACCTGTACAGCAACATCTTCTAGCTCCTCCATCTTTAACTCAATCATGAAGACCAATAGAAGTTGAATGAAGATTTAACTTCTCCTTTATAACTGGCTTTGTTAACATATCAGCAGGATTCCTATCTGTATGGATCTTTTCTAGCTTCAACTCACCATCTTCCAATACCTGTTGTATGAAGTGATACCTTAGCTGTATGTGTTTTGTTCTTGAATGAAAGGCTGAATTCTTAGCCAAATGGATTGTACTCTGACTATCACTGTATAATCTGCAACTCTCATGCTCCTTACCAAGCTCATCCATGAACCGTGTCATCCATATCATCTCCTTGCTAGCTTCTGTGGCTGCAATATATTCTGCTTCTATAGTTGACAAGGCAACAACCTTCTACAACTTAGATATCTAGCTAACCGCCATTCCACCTACAGTGAAAACATAACCTGTAGTGCTCCTCCTGCCATCCAAATCACCTGCCATATCTGAATCTACATAACCATATAGAGAAGTATCTGAACCTCCATAGCACAAGTGCCTACTGCTGGTTCCTCTCAGATATATAAGGATCCACTGAACTGCTTTCCAATGTTCCTTACCTGGATTGGCCATATACTTACTTACAACTCCCACTGCTTGGGCAATATCCGGTCTAGTACACACCATTGCATACATCAAACTTCCTACTATGGAAGAATATGAAACCTTACTCATGTATTCTACCTCATCATATGAATTAGGACATTGTTCTTTGCTCAACTTAAAATGTCCAGCCAAAGGTGTGCTTACCAGTTTAGCATCCTGCATATTGAACTATTTCAACACCTTGTTCACATAATCTTCTTGAGACAATATCAACCTGTGATTTTTCCTGTCTCTCTTAATGCTCATGCCAAGGATTTTCTTTGCTGCTCCCAAATCCTTCATAGCAAACATTTGAGCTAATTTCACCTTAAGCTCAGAGATATCCTGCATGTGTGATCCTGCAACGAGCATATCATCTACATATAGCAATAGAATAATATATCTACCATTATCAAATCTCTTGAAATACACACAATGGTCTGATTGACACCTACTGTAGCCATGCTCAGTCATAAACCTATCAAATTTTAAGTACCATTGCCTAGGAGCTTGCTTGAGGCCATACAAGCTTTTCTTCAACCTGCACACAAACTTTTCCTTACCCTTGACCTCAAATCCTTCTGGCTGTTCCATATAAATTTCCTCATCTAGATCTCCATGAAGAAATGATGTCTTAACATCTAGCTGCTCAAGATGCAAATCCTCAAAAGCAACCAAAGACAATACAACCCTTATTGAAGTCATTTTAACAATAGGAGAGAAAATCTCACCAAAGTTGATACCTGGCTTTTGTGCAAATCCTTTCACTACTAATCTGGTCTTATATCTCATCTGTCCATTCTTGCCTTCTTTCAACCTGTAGGTCCATTTGTTCTTGAGTGTTCTCTTACTAGCTGGCAATTCAACCAAATCCCATGTTTGGTTCTCTCTTAAAGACTCCAACTCCTCAACCATTCCACGCTCCCACTCACTCTTGGACTCCACCTGTATTGCTTCTTCAAAACTCTCTGGTTCTCCACCATCAGTTAGCAATAAATAAAATAGAGAAGGAGAATATCTAATTGGAGGCTTACTCACCCTTTCTAACCTCCTGATGGGTGTTTGAGACTCATTTACAACACGCTGCCCACCCGAATTCTCTGACAGTGACCGACCTCGGTCACCTGTAGACCTGTTATTGGCCGACGTCGATTCTTCCTGATCGACCTCGGTCCCTGTACGGCCAACGTCGATCTTTGTATGGCTGACGCTAGTTTCTATCCTACTGATGCCAGTTCCTAACCTACCGACATCGATCTCTGTGTTTTCTTGCAAGTGATTATTTCTTTTTCTCGTAAGCTCATCTTGGACTTTCACCTCATCCAATTCATCATTACTCTGCTCAGACTGATTCAACTTCCTTAGCTAATCATAATACATCACTCTTTCATTGAAAACAACATCACGGCTCCTGATTACCTTGTTAGTTTCTAGATTCCATAATCTGTAACCAAAATCATCTGAGCCATAGCCAATAAATGTGCATCTCATAGACTTAGCATCAAGCTTCTTTCTATTTTTCTTATCTATATGCACAAAGGCTTCACAACCAAAAACTTTGAGATATGAGAGATCAACATTTTTACCTATCCATGCCTCTTCTGGAATACCACCATCCAGCACTGTAGAGGGTCCTTTGTTAATCAGGTATATTGCAGTGTCAACAGCTTGTGCCCAAAACTGTAAGGGCAAACCGGCATACAATCTCATACATCTTGCATGCTCCATTATTGTCTTGTTCATCCTTTCAGCAATACCATTCTATTGAGGTGTCCTTAGAACCATCCTTTGCCTATGGATTCCATGCATGTAATAATAATCTCTGAACTTATGACTGCAGAACTCACCACCATTGTCTAATCTTAGGCACTTTAATCTTTTACCTGTTTCATTCTCAACCATAGCTTTCCAAACTTTAAAAGTCTCAAATACATCATATTTTCTCCTAATACAATAGATCCATACCTTCCTTGTAGCATCATCTATGAAAGATACATAGTACTATGATCCTCCAATGGAAGCAACCTGAGCTGGTCCCCACACGTCTGTGTGAACAAGCTCCAACTTGTGCCTCTTCTTAATAGACCCAGTCTTGAAAAAACTAACCCTTTTCTGTTTTCCAAATACACAGTGCTCACAAAACTCTAGATCTATGCCTTTTAAATCTGAAAGCATATCTTTGGACTTAAGAATTGACATCCCCTTCTCACTCATGTGGCCAAGCCTTGAGTGCCACAATTTAGCGTCCACATCTGAAGTAGATAATACAGAAGGAGATTTGTTAGTAACATAATTACACAAATAGAGAGTACCTTCTCTCTTACCTCTAGCCATAACAAGTGCACCCTTGGTCACCTTCCAAGATTCTGCTGTGAGAGTTACTGTACAACCCTCATCCCCTAACTTTCCTGCAAAAATCAAATTTCTCTTCAAGCTAGGAACATGCATCACATCTCTCAACACCCATGTGTTGCTATTTTGCATCTTCAACTGCACTTTACCTTTGCCAATTATTTTACAGGGCTCATCATCCCCTAGATACACTATTCCAAAATCTCCATGGATATAGTCACTAAAATATTCCCTATTAGGAGTAGCATGAAAAGATGCACCAGAATCTAATACCCAAGATTCTATATTATTATGTAGAGAGAAAATTAAAGCATCTTGTGCAATACCTACAATCTTGGCTTCTTCCTTTCCTTCGTGCTGGTTGTCCTCCTTAGGTTTTGACCAACAATCTCTGCTTATGTGCCCCATCTTTCCACAATTCCAGCATTGTGGCCTTCTGCCATTTCTGGATTTAGATCTGCCTTTCCCCTTTGACTTGGATCTTGATCTGCCTTTCTTGCTCTTCTCTTTCTACCTTCCCCTACTCTCAAAACTTAAAGTGTTCCCAGATGCCTCTTCTGTGCTTTTCCTATGTATTTCCTCATTCAAGATAACACTAACAACATCCTCTACTTTTAAAATATTTGATGCAGATGCAGTATTACTTACTGCCATTACTAAGCCATGCCAGCTTTCAGGCAAAGAACATAATATCAAAAGAGTTTTTATTTCATCATCAAACACTATATTCACTAAACTTAATTGATTCACAATTCCATTGAAATCATTCAGATGAGTAGAAATAGATCCACCTTCATTCATATGCAAATTAAATAACTGCTTCATAAGATATACCTTATTTGAAGCTGAGGGTTTTTCATACAAATTTGCTAACGTAGTCATCAACTCTACCATAGACTTTGCTTGTGATAAATTGGATATCACAGTGGATGCTAGACTCAGTCTTATAGACCGCAGAGCCTTTCTGTCAAGAACTTCCCATTCTTCATCCTCCATGTCTTTGGGCTTCTTTGCAACACCTCCTAACGGTAAGTAGAGATCTTTCTGATACAGATAGTCCTCTATCTACATTCTCCAGTGTTGGTAATTTTTGCCATTAACCTTTTCCATTCTCAATTTACTTTCATCTGCCATTGCTTCTCCCACTCAAATAGAAATCCCTATAGAAACTCCTGTGAGAACTTGTAATCAATACACACTACACAGATCTGAACCACCTGTTAGTGAACCTGAGCTCTGATACCACTTGTTGGGGGATCAATCCAACAATAGATTACAATTGTGACAGCAATAAATGTGGAATTAAATCAGATTAACAAGTAATTAGAATGATACTATCAAGAACAAGAGATACAAGAAAACACCCTGAAAAACTTATACTAACAAACTCTTTACAAAAGGAATACAATTGAAGAAAGCTTCTTTCTTCCACACCTCTCCTAGATGTATAGATCTGTCACTAGATCTCTATTCCTTAAGAGCTCTCTCTCTCTCAAGAAAAATCAACTCCAACAAGCCTAGATTGATTCAATTCTGTACTGTTCTTCTCACACAATGAATTACAATAATTCACCCAACTACAATAATCCACTACAAACTACAATAAGCTAGGAAGATCTAATTCTACATATAGAATTAAGAGACTTGAGCATGTACACCCAACAAGCAGTTAAGCCACTTGAACAAGGGCTCTAAAAATAGAATTGCTAATAATAGAGACGCGAGCTTGAGTCTACAACTCAAATTTATCATGCAAACACTCGCTTCTATCCACGGAAATAGCTTTTTGGACACACAGGTAACCAACGTCAGTTCCTACTGCTTGTCTGTGACTGCCGTCGACTGACCCTCTACCGATGTCGGTGCCTTTGTAACTACCTGTGACCGATGTCGGTCGCTCCTGATCAACGCCAGTGTCTGTGTAGACCCGAACCTGATAATGAATGCTCCTTGGTGAAGTTTTTAGCTCCACACCCTAACATGTTAAAGTGGAATTTGATTAAGGGAAATTTTATAAGATATATGATATATTTATTCACCCCCCTCTCAGTATATCTCGTGCTTAATAGATCCCTCAACATGCCTCATAAGGTCTCTTAGACCACTAGGCCTAGAATTATAGACCATACCTTAAACAAGAAACCATCTTGAAACCTATTTAAATGTTCTCACTACATTAAAAACATGTCATAAAACTTCATTCCAAAATCCATATATTCCAACCTTCCTTACATAATCTACATACCTCTTACCTCATCAGGCTACCAAGCTTATGTCTTCACTCTCGGTCTCTCATGCAAGGACTAGACCTCAACTTTGGTCTTTCTACCACTGAGATGTTCTTTAAAACTCATGTACACTTTTAGAAAATTTATTTTGTTCTTATAAACTAATTTAAATCCTTCCATATCCTTGGCATACTTCTCATAGATCTTTATTTAAATAGGCAAGGATTATAACAAGGTCTAGTTGTAGACTTTCATAGAACACTCTTCTCCAAGCTTCAATATTGACCTTTTTGACATATAGAGAATATCTAATTAAAATTTATAATTTAATATTATCCACATTAAATCATTAATTATTTATTTATCTAAGCTACAAATAATTCCCCCTTTGTCTTTATACAAAAATCTCCATCTTGGCAACACACAATCACATAGGTTTGTGTAAGCAATCTCAACTATGACAAAAATTTGTCATACATTTTAATCCTAGATAAGTAAAAAAATAAAATTCAACATGATAATTGATCCCTTATGACCTTAAGGTCATCTTCATGCATGTAGGCCACTTAACCCTTCATGAAAAATAATAATTTTGCATACTTCATAGTCAAATACCCTGATTGTGACAACTCACAACTTTAATCACCTTAAGCATGTCTTCATTGTAGATACCTTGAAAGAAATTTTAATCCATATAATTAATGTCCACATCAAATTTAGAGGCATAAATTGGTCATTTTATTTATATAATCTTCTTCATAGGGTTTGATGTCACGCATATGTAAGAAACCCTTGCACTATTGATAGTTAGTTAATGAGCCATTTCCATAACCACATCACTTGAAATAAATGATTTAAAAACACCTATAGATTCTAGGTTACCTTGATCACACCTCAAAATTTTTTAAAAATTTATTCATGATTAAGAACAATGCTAATCAACTCTACATGTTGACATAGTCTCCCATTTCTCACTTCTGCCAAGCATAGTCAAACTTCATGAAGAATTTTTCACATCAAATCACACTATAAAATTAGAAACAAAGCATTGGAGTTATATACATATATTTATAAAAAATCCTCCAATAGCTAACTCATCCTTTCACTTGGTCTATATCACTCAAAGAACCTCTTCTATACAAACTAGTCATTTTTTCTCCACCAAAACTTGTAACTTTGACTTTGATTCATAATAGAAGTAATTTTATGGAAACAAAGAAAAATACCACTTGTATCATGACATCCTTGGACGATATTTAAATTTATAGTTACCTTTTTAATTCAATATAAAATCATTATCTATAACTAGCATTCTTCTTCAAACTAAAGAATGTCTCCATGAAGCTAATAGAGATACCCCACTCCTTAGGGTTAGAACAATGTGAAACTAGAAGATACCCACATCTCCTTTCTTACTTCTTTGTCCATATTTCACTTATGAAATTGATTGTTCTTATTCTCTTCTATGACTATATTGACAACACATGAGGAAAACATGGAATATTGGCATGCCTTTTGAATTGATTCGTTCTTAATTATATTGCAATCAAGAGACTAAGAGTCATCCTTTAAGACTTTCTTGGATATGTTTGGCACCACAAACATGAAATCTACATCATTCATCTTATTTTTTATCTAGACATATGACAAAATATCTTCATGTTCTAGTACCTTCTTTATGTGTAATTCTTTTTTTTTGTAGTAGGCAATCCATCTTGATCAAGATTATCCTTCGTAGTATTTGGTCTCCATAACATTGATTGACTCTTAGCAGAAACTCTATTCTTGCCTAGATTTGAGTCCTTCTTCACAATATTCTCTTAAAACTTGGTAATGTGTCTTATTTTATTACAACTATAGAAAATAATATCACTCAATATACCTCTTGACTAATCTAGGTTATGATTTATGCAAGACCAATTACTCCTTCTAAAGCTTCATGAGCACTCATTCCTTGATGGATTATTTATACAATCCCTTTCCCTATGGCCAAATAGATAACAAGTATAAAAATGACCTTAAAAAGAACTTGAATACCTAAATACACTTGGCTTCCTGATGAACTTATTCATTATACTCTTTACCCAATCTGATATGTCTTATTCTTTCTCAATCTTGATCATCTTGATTATGAGCTACCCATGTTAAATATTCATATAATCTATCTCTTTATTCAATAGATCACACTCAGATTCTTTTGATCTAAAACATGAATTTTCAACCCCTAAATGATCATTAAGACACTAAATAGACATCTTATCTTATTTTTATCTATTAGCTAGCTTAGAGTTCAAATAACATGCCTGATCCTCAAGATCCTTGACCAAAGACTTTGACTCTAGATTTTCCTTCATCAATTGATTAGACATCTTGTGCTTTAATGTCCTTTAATCTCCTTTAAGTTATTATGCCCATTCGAAAAGGACTTTCTCTCATTCCATTTTTTGGAAGCACAATCACTAAGAATGGGGGGTGAATCAATGATGCAATAAAATCAACTTAAATTCCACTTCTTCAAACTCTTAACCATTCAATATAAGTATTCATGAAGCATGTAAACCATCAATGTAATGAATAAATAAAACAATGTAAGGTCAAACCATATAATAAATGAATTATTTGGGAAACCTTCATGGGGAATAAAACCCACTTCCAAGCTTATAAAAAAATGAAATATAGTCCTATTAGGGATCACAAATAAGAGACTTTAGTGAAGCACCCACTCCACAAGGAGCACCAACCTATAAAATTCATCTAGCACCAACTAGACTTCAATAAGTACCAACTTAATACAAGGAGACAATCCCATTTGATGATTAAGCACCCACTCAATCAAAAAACTAAAAATCCACCTTGATTTTTTACCTTCACATAATTGATGATGCTCTTATATAACTCATACAAACTCAAATCTACATCTCACATAGACATGAAACAACCCTTCTTCATCTTCACTCAAGTTGACCTCATATTCATAGTTAGACTTACAAAAAACACTTTAAAACCCTTATCACATCTTCAACATGATTTTATAATAAATTCAGTGTCTTCTTACCCTGCTATAAATTCTCATACCATTTGTTTTATTCTCCCATAGTCTCACTCACTCAAACAAGCTTAATTAGTGCTCTTTTGTACTTAACACTTACTCAAGCAATGACATCTATCATCCAAAGCACATTACATTTTTAAAATACAAAAAAATATCACTTAGTACATGCTACATATCCTAACTATCCCATCTCTAGGTCAGCCATACCTTAAATGACACTAACATATTAAGCCTTAACACATTAGCCCTCATTAGCCACACATTACATGTGAACTCTTTTACAATACAAATATCCCTCACTAAAATAAGAGAAATTTTATATATATTTAACCATAAGGTCATTCATTCCATATACATGCTCAAAAATTCATACACCACTTCATGCCGTTGGCTTACACTTGGAACACTCCATTAGGTTGCAAGTCTTCATTAGGTCTCATGGAGACATATTCATCCCTTGAACACTTTATGAAGCAAAATAAAAGCATAAGATCACTTAAAAGAGCATGGTTCCATTACAAAAGACCTATAATACATCATACAAAGATCAAAACCATCTCAAAACACCTCTAAATAACTCAAAACCTATGAATTCAATGCATTAACCATGATCACCATGATGGATGAAGGAAAAGACAACTTGTAAGAAATGGTTCATACTGAAGATGGATTAGTCAAACCTCCAAAATCCATAAATATGATATTTAAGGTGTATAAAACATTATAAAATATATAAATCATCATGAAACATATAAACCTCATCAATACAAACTAAAACACCCTTCTCAGATCACTTGCAGAAGAAAGGCAAACCCTCGGTCAACTTTGAAGCTCTATAAATGCACTTATATGACCAGTCAAAGCTTGAAACTATATTTGTTGGATACCCCTTTGAGTTATTTAACATTTTTATTTTTACTTGATCATCAAATCCATATATTATTAAAAATTATAATAAAAATACTATAGATTGGGTTTCCTTTGTAAATTCAAATATTTGAATTCCAACGGTCATATTTTTATGCAAAATGGCCAAGGAAATGATGAAATCAGCTTGGGAAGCCATGTTTTACCTTTACTAAATTTTTATATATGCATATAATAAACCTAAATTTTGAAAAATATGTTCTCATTTTATAGGGTATTCTATCCATATATCAAACTGGTCTTAAGACCTTCACATGTGAGAATTGTGACATCAACAACCTACTCTTTCAGCCTAATTTGACAAGTAGACTAAGATGACCTAGACAAGCACATAAGCATTAAAAAGTTTTATTATCACCTCCAATGGATTATAAAACATTATAAAATCATAATTAATCCTTTACATAATACATTAAATGTATAAATCATGCATATACTAATTATTTAAATGAATCAAACCTTGTTTATACCAGGTCAAACATATCACATACCTTATATAAGAACATATTTATCACAAGAAAAATATTAAGGAATCATTTTTAGACATTTTGAAAAAGTAAAAAACACAAGTGGACCTTATTTATACTGGTGAAATCTTATAACAAATTATGCAATTATGGCAAAAATCCATCAATGAAGATATCTCACACAAGATATCTTGGCACACATTGTCATAGAACCACTAGCACACTTGACACCTCATGAACACTCTAAAAATAATAGGGGAATAAATTAAAATAATCCAATAATATCCCAATTTAAAATTCATGTCAACACCTATAAACATCAATGCAAATATATGAACTCATCTCTCCCTTTCTTGAGCTCTTTCTCCCCTTCTCCAATTCTTTCTCCCCCTTTGACACAATGACAAAGTGGGCCAACTGAAGAATAAGTGAAGATTAAATAAACTTCATTAGACCTTAGGAGAATATAAAAATGATCCATAAATCACTGAGTATACCATTTATAATAATATCTTCATAGACCTGCTCATTGACAACACGCCATCTTGACCATGCCATGTTCCTTAAAGAAGAAATGAACACATATTAAATAAAAAGGAGTGATCACACCTCAAACCTATTTTTAACAAATTTTCCATTAAAAATTTATGAAAAACTTAATTTTAACCATAAAAAGACCTATATTAAGCTTAAATATGGTCCACATTTCCTTTTCTAACATTTAACCCCTTGAACCTCAAAATTAACCCTTAGGCCTACTAGGACTTCAAACACTCAGAAACACTATCTGAAACTTATGAAGCATATAACTAGTTTTATCACACAACCAAATGAAAATAACATTTATGTAACCTTAAATACATATATAAAACTTTCATGTGACATAGACACTCCAAGACAAGTCAAAATACCTCAGGAACCCACCTTTAGAAAACACCATCCAGAATTATTTGAACTACCAGAAACCAATCAACTAAGTTTTCACTAATCAAACTAGAATAGAAAATTATCATGATAAAATCACATTATAATTATCCTATGAGTCTTATATCACACTAATAACTTCATTATAGGATTCAAATTTGATTAGAAGACCTCTAACTCTCCTTTGCAAGAACCTCACTCAGAACTATCAAACTATCTTCAAAATTAGTCAACAACCTCTGACTCTCCACACTTACATAGGGACTTATCAAGATGAAAAATGCATTAAATAAATATTATGAGATCCCTATAACACTCTCAAAAGCCAAAAAAATATGGTCTTAATGTAAGATTTCAATTTTTAGACCCAAAACAAAACATTGCTCTACATAGTCATACTTGTTGACCAAATTTGACTTTTAGGTCAATTGGAGCACCCCTTGTTAAAATTTTAAATTTTAGGTGTTTTATGGGTTAAATATATATGTCACAAGGTGTTTTATAAATTAATTTATGCCATTTAATGCTATATTATACATGGTTATTAGTTATTGTAGTCCCTATAACTTTTTTGGGTCATTTTGAGGTCAAAAAGGTGGCATTTAATGAGTTGTACAAATTTATTAGGAAGTGTGAATCTTAAAAAAGGTTATTTCATGCCCAAAGTCTTATATTATGTCTTAATTGACTGAAATAAACTAAAATGTGGTAAGTTCCTTAGAGAAAGGGTAGTTTTATTAAGAAAAGAGAAGAAAATGGCACTTGTATGGCTCATTAGAAAGTATGACATGTGGGAAAATATCATGGTATATCTCTTAAAATTCAAAAATACTATTTAAAAGTTTTAAATTCTTTGTAAGTTCGATTTTTTATACAAAATTATTCTGCTCCTTTTTCACCCTTCTTGGCAAGTAGAAGTGACCTTTAGGTTTTTGCTCAATAAGGTTAACATGTGAGGTCTCAATAAAAATTATCTTGTGGGTGTATTATACACTAAGTTATATTTAATTTTATGTTTATTTTTAGATTAATGATGTTCTAAAATTTATGAACCATTCCTAAGAAGTTGACCTTTCAAATCTACTTACTAATCTATGTACCCTATATGTTTTGCCTTGGTTTGAGTTGCTTCATATAATCCACATTATTAGATTGGTTATATATGATGTTTAATATTTCCCGTAATTTATCTCATTATTTTTTTAGTGTTTCAAAGTGTTTTTATGATTCAAATAGCTCAAAGTTGTAGGAGGATACTACTTTCTAAGTTTTAGGTAGTTTTCACCATTTTCAGGAGCTTCAAGCTTGTTCATGGCTCCAAGAAGTTGTGATAAGTTCATTATCATGTTTATAATATGTTTTTTTACTCGCCTTTCACCTTTAATCCTCGTTTACTAAGCAATTTTTCATGGTTTTTAGTCAAACATACACATGCTCACAGTCTGCCTGCTACAGCTCAATGTGTAACTACAGGTGCTCTATATGGAGAGTCCAAAATTGAAAGGGAAATTTTAAAAACTAATTTTTAGTTTTAAAATAAATATAATTAATTTTAAAATAAATTTAACAAATTCCACTTTATTGATAAGGTATATTTCCTCAACACTTAGACTAATTCATCCTTACTACCCATATACAGTTCACCATGTACCTACAGTTTTCATTAATGACATCATGATATGATAGGAGTTTTATTAGTGTTTTAAATATATTTTAGATGTGAGGAATTCATTTGGTATGTTTATTATATTTCAAAACTCAATAAATAGTCAAAATATTACACACTATTCACAATTACATATATTATTTGCAGACTTGAAAATCAACATCTACAGGCGACTTGGTAGAGTGTTGGAAGAGTCATTTAGAAGTGTTAAAGAAAATAATGGAAATAATTATGAATTAATTAAATATTTAATTTAGTTTAACATAAATTTTTGAAGTTATACATTGATAAATTACTAAGTTTTGAGATCCACCTCCAAAGATGTTGACTAAGTTTTTGAGATCAAGTTCCCTAAATTGAGAAAATAGGGGTCTAACACTTTTTGTTAGGGGAAAATGACATGGTTGAAAGAAATTTTGATACATTATATTTTGATAAAATTTAATCCTCTATCATATAGAGTATCCATTAAAAATATGAGGGTCATATAGCAAGGAAAAATTGAAATTTTACAGCTTCAAAGTTGCCTAAGAAACATTGAATTTATGCATTATTATCTACAAGTCTGAGTGGAATAAGATTATCCATCCAAAATTTATAATTATTGACCTTGTATAGATATGGATATGGTTTTAAATGGTAAAAAACATTTTTGACCTAATAAATCATCAAATGGACTCCTAGGCTATGTTTGGACCCCTATACCCACTTTTAATCTATACAGGTGGCCTAAATGCACACCTATAGCTTGTTAACAAGCAGTGAACTAATTTTTTGATTTGGTGGTGTTTTAATGTTATAATGTAAGTTAAATTATAAAACTTCACTTTTTAACTTAAATATATTCAAATAAATCATTAAACACCAAGACTAAGCTTATTTAAGGCTAGTAATGACCTACATGAGTTAAAAGGGTAGGGGTCACAATCCTCATAGGGAAAGATTAGTTTGGTGAGCTCAAGGGATAATAAGGGGATGAAATGATAATAAAACCCATTAAAACATTCCTAAAATCCATGATGATATCCATTAAACCTTATCAATTAAAAAAAATATTCCATAGGTTCCTAAAGACTTGTGAACACCTACAACAATCAAGAAGCCGGGTACATAGTCAACTAGTCTTGACTGGTATTGAAAATTTTAAAACCCAAAAATTTGAAGTGAATAAATTAAATTTATCTAATTTATCTTTAAAAAATTTATTTATTATTATACATTATCTCTAATTCCTAACTATCATGCAAAACACCTATAGAGGTTGTTGTCATAGCAGAACATAGTCAGAAAGGAGTCTTAGTCTTGTAAATTCAAGAGTATGAAGGGTGATTGAGGGTTAAAAGTGTTATAATATTTATTGTAGAAACTATATCATGGATATTATATTATAAATAGTTATCTTACAATGAATAAAATCAAATATATGATCCCAAACAAGTAACTCACAACCCTTGTAGAAACCCTGTGCATACAGTCTGCCTTTAAAAGAGCCTATCTTAGTTTATGAAAGTTTGAGAGGTCTAGGATTAATAAAAATGGATAATTATTATTTTTTAATCCTAAAAAATCCTTATTTTTAATGATGAAATAGGGTAAGTACCCCTATTTTATCTCAGACAGGAGGTACTTTCCTAGGTGCAGTAATTGGTAGTTTTGAGGAATGGGGGAAAAGTAATGAAAGAAATGATTTTTATAACTTTAAAATAAGTATTTTGATATGTAAAAAACCTTAAAAATCATTTTAAAAACCTCATATGAGTATATAAATAAATAGGTAGGTCTAAAATGTAAAAGTTCCAAGTAAGCCTAAATGCAAGATTTTGGTCCTGGGAACAAATAAGAGAACAATGACACTTCTAGCCTTGGGAGTGATTTAAAAATTGTTTTATAATGTTTATGTGATGTAATTATATGTATTTTATATATTTTAAATAATTAAAACTACCAATAACTCATTTTGAGCCTCAAGAACAACTCAAGCCTACTTGACATGCTTAAGCCTAGTCTTTAATTGATAGGCCATTTTATATTTTACCCTTAACCAATATTTATAATGGATTTTAAATTATTATTTATGTAATATAAGAATTTTTAAATCTGCTATAAGTCAAATAAACAGTTGAGGAAGCCATTTTGGCCTAGAAACAACACTAGACCTACATGAATTGAAGAAAAGAGCTAGATAGGAGAAGTTTGGAAGCTTAAATATTTCATGATGATTTACATGGGAGCCAAAGGAGTTTTGGGAGGTTATTATGGATCTTTAAGGACATATTTATTTAATTTTTTTGAAAATCCAATGTTAAAACTTTATGAATGAACCTTAAGAGGTCAAATAGTCCTAAAACCCTTCAAAACCCTTGTAAGTGACCAATTTGTGAAAATTGAGTTGGAAAGATAATATAGTGGCATATTTTTCTCATGAAATTTATTTAAAGTTGTATATTACTCAATAAATATCCATCACATGATTTTTATCTATACGTACTTATACAAATGGAGTGAAAAAGAGGGTATTTTGACCATTTTTTATGTTTTTTAGGTTCTAAGAGGAGTTTAAAGATGAAACCAACTTTAAAATGAATATATAGACTTAAAATAACCCCTAATGTCAATTTAATTATCCATATAAACTTATAAGTGTTCAAATAATAGCTCTCATCTTAGCCAATCAAAATTAGCCAAGTGGACAAGTTAGTGAGAAGGGTGGAAAAATTCAAGTGAGATAAATTTAAGGTGTACATAATGATTATAAGGTAATTTATGGTGTTAAAATGTGTCAACCACTACCTCCCATGTATTTACATGGGCATATAATTCCAATTTTAAGGCCAAGTGTGCATGGTGCATGAAAGAAGATATTTATTGATAACAGATGATGACAGCTTAGTTTGGGATGATTTCAGATGACCAGGGATGAAAAAAATACATGGAGGGGAATTATTGATACCATTTCCATTTTTATAATCATTCGATCTTATCCTAATTAGTTATTATTCATTCAAACAGGGTTAATCATGAAGGTAGTTTTTTTGAGCCAACACAAGGAGTTTCTTACCACTTTTCATGAATTTTATGCCTTGTGTGGACACATGGGATTTTTGAACTTACATATTTCATCCCATATAATCTTATCATGTACAATTAAATAATTTTCTCAGCTTGACAAGTGTCCTTGTGACCCTTGGGCTTCTTTCTTCTTCTTCTTCTCTCTCTCTCTCTCAAGTTCTATTAGAACTAGCCATTTTGGCCATTATAACTTATTCTCCACCTCAGTATGGTGAATCCCTACTCAAATTCATACAATTTGATCAATAATAATACTTTTTTATGTTTTCCATGACTATTCATAGTGTGTTCAATTGGATGATGAATCTTTCTTAGTGAAATCTATGGATTCCTTTGCATGTTGTTTCATTCTTTCACCTATTTATAGCCTCTTATTATAGGGCATGCAAAGTGTTATAAGATATGTCTAGTTTTTTAATGAGTTATTATGTTCACTAGTTCTATTCAAGGCTCCTTATTTAGTCCTCCTATCCTAAGGCAACCATCCATAGCCTCATAATGTAATGTTGATGTGAGAAAACATAGATTAAAGAAGTATTTGTTCAGTTTGTCCTTTGTTCTCATGTGTAGCATGCTAGTGGTTGGAAATAATCATATTATTTAGTTTATCACCTCCCTTAGAATAGTTTTATTTTATTTATCTCTCTCCATTTTCACCCCCAAAGTCTAGGTATAGTTACAATCCAAAGTGGTGCATCAAGGGAGCTACCCCTATTTAGAGATTTACCTCATCCTTAAGTTACCCACAATCCTAGATGTGTTTTCATTATGCCACTTAGATGAGGAAAGATTTTTCATCTCATAAAATGGTGAAAATACAAGTGACAATAGTTTTTGGAATTCTTTGTAGGACTCTTGGTCCAATAAGTTGAGATATTTTTGGTCTTGTCTCTCAATAATCAACCTTTAGAGGCATACATCAGATCATCAATGGAAACTTCAAAACTTTATCAACTACTCAAGAATGGCAGGTTTCCTTTTTAATATTGTTGGTAACATATTTATTTTCTAATTTATTTTAGTGAGGTTTCATGGATAATTCTGGTGTTGAGTATAATTTTACACAAGTTGGTGAGACATTTCAATCTTGTGCCATTCCCTATCATCAAGATCAAGTTCTTAATCAGCTATTTCATGAAGTTTACTAGACCTAATTTGGTTATTTTTCCCAAATATGATTCTTTTCAACCTTATCATGAAGTGTATCAGTCATATAGCTAGCATTCTCAATGTCTTGCTCTTCCTAGTCAACCTAGTCACTTCTCAAGTCAATCTATTTCCACCTTCAAGAAAACTCTTTTAAGATAAGAGAGGTAGTTTTTAGAGATTGATACTCTAAGAGGATGTGGTAAAGAGGTTCCTAATCATATTATTCATAATATGAGATATTATGTAGAGTTGGTGAAAAGAGAGTGGGTACCTATTGAGAGAGATAATTGGCAAAGGCTCACAATTGAGATGCTTGATGTGAGTGGTTTATTTTCTTCCTTAGAGGATAGGCTAGGATTTCATTAAAGGAAACCTCACAAAACTTATCAGCATTCATTTCCACTTCCCTAAGTCTCATATAATTCATATTTGATCCCTAATCATGAGCCTAATCAAGGATGTCAAATTCATCATTCTAATAATATGGAAGAGAGAGTTGAAAGGAAAAAGCTTGTTTTTTAAGCTAATCTTGATAGGCAAATTGAGTTGGCTAATATGAATATGTAGTATTCCATGTTAGTATCTAAGGAAGTGGAGTTAATTCCCTCACTAACCTCTCACATTACATCCCCATCTCAAGGATTGACCCCTAGATATGAGATTCCAAGTTGGAGATAAGGTGGAGAATCCAAGCTTAAGGAGATTCCAAGTTACTTCAACACTTCACCCATTCCTCAAATTGAATCACCACCTCAAGAAAATACTTTAAATCCTTACATCCTAAGGTATAGTAAGATATTGGAATCATGGGGAAATAAAGAGGATAAAAGCATTGTTAAGGAGTGTGAGGTTGAGAATTAATTTGATCCTTTGCAAGTCCCTCCCACCCTTCCTCAAGCAACCTCTTGTATTTTATGTCAACCCTCTTGTACTCCTCCTTCTCATGAATATTATTATGAACTTCAAGAAAACATTTTAAAAGAGAACCTAAACAATCAAATTGAAGAGTAAGAGTTAAAATGTAATTATTGAGTCAAGGTATGATGGAAGGTTTATACCCAAAAGAAGATCCTATACCTAAACACACCCATCTACCCCTCCTCAAGAAAGTGTTCAAGCTAAATCAGGTTTGGATGATGTGATTGTTAAGTGGAAGGAATAAAATAAAGTTGTTTTAACCCAAGGTATACCTTTCCTTCCTCAAGAGCTTCCAAATGAATCCCTTACACTTCATTCTCAATCTAATTTTGGGTTCGATGTGCCACATCCACCAACTAGTTCATCATGTCCTCACTTCATCACCCTTTTCCTTGATGTAAATATGGTATGGGAAAATAAAGAGGATAATTTTATTTACAAAAAAATTTAAATATTACTTGAAGAAAGTCTAGCTCCTTGTCAGTCTCATTGGAGTAAGTCACATGACTTCACAATGACTAGTCTTAGAATCATAAAGAAAGAGATGGAGGATCTTACAGCCCTTGAGAATCAAATTCATGTTGTGGTAGTTGAGATGAAATTTAGGAAACCTCAATAGGTTCTAATTTATGAGGAAGAGGTGATGTATTTTTTGGAAATTTTTGATTGGGTTGATGAAGAAGAATGTCTTCCTTTTGCCAAAGAGGAAGAAGTAGTCCATGTTTCTTCCATCACTTTGCAAGATATCATGGATGGGAAATAATAAGATCCACACCGGAATTTAGATTGCTTGTTTAAAATAATTTGAGTAGGATATACTCATATTAAAGGAGGCTATGATATAGTCAAATATGAAGAAGGCATCATTGGCACTCAAGTAAGTATGCAAAAGAAAAGCAATCTTTTAAATCTGTCCTTTTAAGAAGCATATACTTTTCATGATGAAATTTTTTAGGTGATAAAGATGGGATATCATCCTATCAAATATTTGGGATAAAAAAATCAGATCTTGAAGGATGGAACAAGATCCTATTGGCCTCAATCTTCTAAGGAACATGAAACAACTCCTCTTGAAGTTGTGCTTACTAAAGAGATACAAGTTGATCATGAGAAAAAGAGTGGGAAGTAGTATAAGGTATGTGAAAAAATTCAAGAAGAATATATATAAATTTTAGACCTATTCAAAGATGAACTACTTGAGGTTAAATCAAGTGAAGTGCCAAGGAATAGGTTTAATCGACAAAGCAATCAATCCAAGGAGAAACATGCTTGGCATTATGATTCATCCCATCATGAAGATGATTCAAGAAGTTTTAGTTTTGATCCTATAAATAAATTATGATTAGTATTTATTTTTTAATAATAATTTTTTTTCAAATTACCCATAGGTGCCTTGAGCATAGGTGTGTGTCTTGTTATCTTGTTTGCTTTATGTTGTGTGTGTCCTTTGATTTGTGTGGTTGAGATAGTCATTAGTTCTCTTGTCTTGGTCAAGCTTGTGTTGATGTCCAAGGTCTCTTTATTTTGATTTAGACTTTAGATGACTCCCTAAGCCTAATGGACTAATAAGGCTACTAGTCTAGTTAATATAGCAAGCATACTATGCATGATTTACCAGTTTATTGACCAAATTTGACTTTTATGTCAAATTAAGGCACTTTTAGGTAAAAAATTGACTTTTAGGTGTTTTAGGGTCCAGTATAGGTTTCATAAGGTGTTTTATATGTTAATTAATGTCATTTAATTTTATACTAGCCTTGGTCATTAGTTATTTTAGTTCGTATATCATTTTTAGGTCATTTTGAGGTCAAAAAAGGGCATTTAATGATTTATACATATATATTTATAATTTTGAAGGTTAAAAAATGTGATTTATTTCCCCAAGTGTCCTCTAATTTCTTAATTAACTTAAATTAACTAGAAAGTGGTAGGTTCCTTAGAGAAAGGGTAGTTTTCTTGAGAAATGAGAAGAAAATGGTACTTGTATGACTCATTGGGAAGTGTGCCACATGGGAGAATATCATGGTATGTATATTAAATTTCCATAATATTAATTCCATGTTTTAAGTGATCTAAAAGTTCTATTTTTTGCCCAAAACTGTTCTACTCATTTTTCACCCTTCTTGGCAAGCAGAAGTGACCTTCAAGTTTTTAATTGGTACACCCAACATGTGAGGTTTAAATAAAAATGATTTTGAGGGTGTATTATAAAATAAATAATATTATATTTTATGTATTTTATAGAGTAATGGTGCTATTATCTTTATGAACCATTCCTAAGAAGTTGACCTTTTAAATCTACTTACTAATCTATGTACCCTATAGGTTTTTCTTTTATTTGAGAAGATATGTACAAGCCACTTGATAATATTGGTTATAGATAATTTTTAATATGTCCCATAATGTATCCCATGATTTTTTTCACATTTAAATGTTTTTGGATGAGTCAAGTATCTCAAAGTTACATGAAGATATAACTTTCTGAGTTGTAGGCAATTTTTACCATTTTTACGAACTTGAAGCTTGTTCATGGCTCTAGGAAGTTGTGATAAGTTTATTAACATGTTTAAAATATGTTTTATATCTCACCCTCCACCTTTCATCTTCTTTATCTAATAAATTTTTCATGGTGTTCAGTCATACATACACATGCTCAATATTTACCTGCTATAGCTCAATGTGTAACTATAGGTGCTCTATATGGAGAGTCCAACATTGAAGGGGAAAGTGTAGCAACTGGTTTTTAGTTTTAAAATATTTAAAATTAATTTCAAAATAAATTAAATATATTCCACTTGATTGAGAAAGTAGATTACCTCAACATTTAGACTAATTCATCCTCACTACCCATATAGAGTTCACCATGCACCTATAACCTTCATTAATGACATCATGCTATGATAGGAGTTTTAGTAGTTTTAAAATAATTTTTATACATGATGGGAATATATTTTAGGTTTATTTTGTTTGAAAATTCAATAAATAGTCAGAATAATGCACATTGTTCACAATTGCATATATTGTTTATAGACCTAAAAATCAACATCTATAGGGGACTTGGCAGAGAGTTGGAAGAGCCATTTGAAGGTGCTAAAGCACATAATAGAACCCATTTTGAAGTCATTAAATGTGTAATGGAGTTTAAAATATAGGTTTTAAGTGATATATGTTTAAATTAAGTTGACATCCACCTCCAAGGATGTTGACTGAGTTTAGAGAGCAAGTTCCCTAAATTGAAAAAATAGGGGTCCTAACGCTTTTTGTCAAGGGAAAATAACATAGTTTCAAGAAATTTTTATAAATTATATTGTGATAAAATTTCATCCTCTATAATATATAGTATCCATGAAAAATATTAGGGTTAAAGAGTGAGGATAAGATGAAAGTTTAAATCCTCAAAGTTGCCTAAAAAACATTAAATTTAGGCATTATTATCTATAGGTCTAAATCTAATAAGAACTTATCCATCTAAAAGCTAAAATTATTAACCTTTTAAACATATGAATATGGTTTTAAATGGTAAAAAAAAATATTTTACCTAATAAAACATCAAATGGACTCATAAGTTGTGTTTGGCCTGCTATACCCACTTTCAATCTGTACATGTGGCCTAAATGCACACCTACAACTAGTCAATAGGCAGTGAGCTAACTTTTTGCATTGGTTATTTTTTAAGGTTATAATGTAATTAAAAGTATGAAAATAAAAAATTTAACATAAATAGAGATAAATAAATCCTTAAACACCAAGACTAATCTTATTTAAGGCTAGTAATGACCTACATGAGTTAAAAGGGTAAAGGTCACAATCCTCACAAGAAAAGCTCAATTTGGTGAGTTCAAGGGATAATAAGGGGATGAAATGATAAATAAATCCCATTAAAACCATCCTTAAATCCATTAAGATATCCATTAACCCATATCAATTCAAAACTAGCTTACATAGGTTCCTAAAGACCCTATGAACACCTACAACAATGAGGAAGTAGGGTACACAGTCAACTAGTCTTGATTGGTATTAAAAATTTTCCAAAAAAAAAATGCAAAGTGAAGAAAATAACTTGATGTAATTTTTATTGGAAAACTTAATTTATTCTTATACATTCTCTCTAATTCCTAACTATCATGCAAAACACCTATAGGGGTTACTATCATAGTAGAACACAGACTGAAAGGAGACTTAGTCTGGTGAATTAAAGAGTATAAAGGGTGATTGAGGGATCAGAGTGTTATAATAATTATTGTATAAAATATATCATGGATATTATATTATATATATTTATCTTATAGTGAATATAAGCAAAGATAGGAGCCCAAACAAGTAACTCACAACCCTTATAGAAACCATATGCATATAGTCTGCCTTTAAAAGAGTCTATCTTGGTTTTTGAAAGTTTGAGAGGTATAGGATTAAGAAAAAGGGATAAATTTTTGTAAATAACACTTTTGACACTTTTTTAATCCTATACAATCCTTATTTTTAATTTTTTAAAAAGGTAAGCAGCCCCTTATTTTGTCTCAGAGAGGTTGTACTTCAATAGGTGCAGTAATTGGTAGTTTTGAGGAATGGAGGAAAAGTAATGAACAAAATGATGTTTTTTCATTTAAGAAAAGTATCTAGAGATATAAAACACATAAAAAAAACATGGAAAACACCTCATAGGAGTATATACATAAATAGGAAGGTTTAAAATGCAAAACTTACAGGTAAGCCTAAAGGTAAGATTTTGGTTTAGGGACCAAATAAGAAAATAATGACACTTCTATCCCTAGGATTGATTTTAAAATTATTTTATAATTTTTATGGGATGTAATTAGATTTATTGGAGATATTTAAAATCATGGAAACCACCAAGAACTCATTTTGAGCATCAAGGGCAACTCAATCCTACTTGACATGGTTAAGCCTAGACATCAATTGATAGGTAATTTTTTAACCCTTAACTAGGATTTATAATAGATTTGAGAGTGTTTTTTAGGTCATATAAGAAGTTTTAAAGCTATTATAAGGAAATAAAATCCCTGAGGAAGCCATTTTGGCCCATAAACAATACTAAACCTGTATGAATTTAGGAAAAAAGATCGATAAGAGAAGTTTGGAAGTTTACATCTTTCATGATGATTTGCATGGGAGCCAAAAGGTATTTGTGGAGATTATTATGGGTATTTAAGGACATATTTATGTAATTTTTCTGCAACTCCAATGTCAACTTTTTATGAACGAACATTAAGAGGTCAAATGGGCCGAAAACCTTTCCAAACCCTTGCAAGTGACTAGTTTGTGAAAATAGAGTTGGAAATGTAATTTTGTGGCATATTTTTCTCATGAAAGTGAATGAAAGTTTTATAATACTCAATAAATATCCCTCCCATTCTTTTTGGTTGTATGGAATAGTATATATGGGGTGATAAATAGGGTATTTTTTTACCTTTTTTGGTTTTTTTAGGTTCTAGGAAGATTATAAATATGACACAAAATTTGGGAGGAATATATAGACTTGTAATAACTCATCATAACAATTTAATAATCCAAAAAAAATATAAGTGTGCAAACAATAGATCTCATCTCAGCCATTCAAAATTGGCCTAGTGGACAAGCTAGTGAGAAGGGTGGAAAACTTCATGTGAGATAAATTTAATGTGTAACTATGATTATAAGGAAATGGAGGGTATTAAAAGGTGTCATCCACTCCATCCCACATATTTTAATTGGAAATTTATGCCAATTTTGAGGCTAAGTGTGCAAACTTCATGGAAGAGGAATTTTCTTGATAGTAGATGATGATATATCAGTTTGGGATGATTTTAGATGACTAGGCATGTAACCAATGCATGGAGAGGCATGAATGATACAATTTGCCTTATTTATGATCATTATACCTGGTCCTAGTTAGTTATGAGGCATTAAAATAGGGTCAATCATGAAGGTAGTTTTTCTTAGCGAACATAAGGAGTTTCTTACCACTTTTCATGAGTTTTATGCCTTGTGTGGACACTTGGGCTTCCTAAACTTGCATGGATCATAATATATAATATTATCATGCACAAGTAACTGATTTTATTATCTTTACAAGTGTCCTTGTGACCCTTGAAATTATTTATTATTCTTTCTCTCTCAAGTTCTAGAAGAATTAGCCATTTTGGCCATTGTAACTTATGCTCCACTTGAGTATGGTGATTCCATAATCAAATGCATACCATTTGATAAATAATAATACTAATTTTCACCTCTGTCATGACTAATCATATTTTATTCAGTTGGATGATGAATCTTGCCTAGTGAAAACTATGGATTCCTTAACATGTTGTTTCATTCTTTCACCTATTTACAACCTCTTATTGGAGGGCATGTGAAGTTTTCTAGGAGATTTACAAGTTTGAGTGAGTTATTATATTCAATAGTGCCATTCAAGTCCCATTTTTTAGTCCTCCTACCTTAATTTATTCATCCATAACCTCACAATGTAACATTGATGTGAGAAGACATAGATTAAAGAAGTGTATGTTCAGTTTGTCCTTTGTTCTCATGTGTAACATGATAATGTTTGGAAGTAATAATTTTATTTGGTGTATCACCTCCCTTAGAATAGTTTAATTTCATTTATCTCTCTCCCTTTTCATCCCTAAAGTTTAGGTGTAGTTACAATCTAAAGTGGTAAATCAAGGGAGCTATCTCTATCTAGAGATTCACCTCATCCTTAGTTTTTCCACAAGCCTAGATGTGTTTCCATTGTGAGAATTGGATGAGGAGAGCTTTACCATCTCCTCAAAGGGTGAAAATCCATGTGACAACAATACTACACATAGATATATCAGTATTGAATGAATGTTTGATCACTACAAAGGATTAGGAACCATTTAAAATTCATGGAACAATGATAAAAGTCTTATAATACATCTCAAAGTTCATTGGTTCATCTTTAAACACTATTTTCACATCCCTAAGCCTCTTCTCACTCAGATTAGCTTTCTTCATTAGTTTCACCATTAGCATTTTTAGTGACTAATCAACTTGTATACCCAAATTTACACACTTGAATCATTAATCTTATTTATAAAAAATCATAATAATAAAATACAACTCATAAACTCTACCATCCATCCACTTATCAGCTCTGAGTTGGTCAATACTACTTATAGCATCAAATCTCCTACAAATATAGGTCTTCCTATATCTTACATTCACCTTCCTAATCACTCAATCACACTTAAAGGACCCTAGAGGAGTCCAATACATCATCCAAAAGTCAAAATTGATCAACCACTTCATTTTGGTCACTCAAAAATAAGATTTTCAATATTGGTTCTCTATTAGAGTTTTGTAACCAAAAAAACCTACTTACCTTATTAACAAACATTCATAAATCTTAGGTTCTCATTTCAAAACATAATTATAATAACTTTTATCTAGGAACCTTCCTTAACTACCCCTAATAACTTAGTTCACTATGATAAGGATATGTGTGCAAATGAGCAAAAAAAAAACTCTCTCGAGTAGACACCTTACCATTATAGCACACCTAAAAGCCTTAGACCCACTTTTCTCAAATTTTTATCAAAACTAGGACATGTAACTTGGTAAAAAAACATAGACACAACTCCTAAAACCTCTAAAAAATCTCTCATGAGCTTACAAACCTTTGAATCTACACTTGATACCTCAATAGGCCTCACAAGGTTTCTTAAACCACTAGGCCTAGAACTACAGACCATACCTTCACCAATAAACCACCTTTAAATCTCTTTATATGATCACACAATCTCATAAACATGTCATAAACCTTCATTACATGATAAATATCTTATAACCTTCCTTACATAGGTCACATACCTCTTACCTTATCGAGCTACCAATTTTGTGTCTTTACTCTAGGTCTCTCATGCAAAGACTAGACCTTGACCTTGATATTTATACCATTGATATTTTATTTTAACCACATATACACTTTTTAAAAACTTATAGTGTTCTCCTACACTACTTGACATCCTTCCACATCCTTGGCATACTTTTCATAGATCTTAATTTAGATAGGTAGGGCTTAGAACAAGGCCTAGTTGCAGACCTTCATAGAACACTCTTCTCCAAGCTTCATTATTGTCATTTTTGAAATATATGGAATCTATAATTAAACATGTATAATTTCATATGCTCACTATTACATCATTGATTATTTCTTGTGTTGTTCTAACAATAACTCCCCCTTTGTCTTTATATAAAAATCTCCATCTTAGCAACACACAGTCACATAGGTCTATGTAAGTGATCTCAACTATGATAGACCTTTATCATACATTTGAATCCTTTTATATAATAAAAAAATATAATACAACATTATCCTTTATCCCTTATGACCTTAAGGTCATCTTTATGCACACAAGCCACTCAACCCTTCAGGAAAAATAACAATTATGCATACTTCATAGTCAAACACCTTGAGCATGTCTTCATTTTATATACCCTTAAAGATGTTTAAATACATATTCATAATGTTCAATTCACCTTGCAAGACATAGACTGGTCATTTGCTTTATACAACCTTCTCTATAGGGTTTGATGTTATAGAAATGCAAGAAACCCTTGTACTACAGATAGTCAAATAATGAGCCATTTCCTTAACCACATCACTTAAAATTAATGAATAATAAAAACTTATAAATTATAGGTTACCTTGATCACACCTCCAAACATTTTAATAGTTTACTCATGATGATGAACAATGCTAATCAACTCTAACTATTGACCTAGTTTACCATTTCTAACTTCTACCAAGCATAGTCAAACTTCATGAATAATTTTTCACATCAAATCACACTATCATATCAGATATAAAGCATGGTAATGATCTACATGGAGATATTAATAATCATCCAATAGCTAAATCATCCTTTCACTTGGTCTAGATCACTCAAAGAACCTTTTCTATAGAAATTGGTCCTTATTTATTGACCAAAAACTACAAATTTGACTTTGATCCATAATAGATTTACTTATAAGGATACTTAGAGAAAAATAATATTTGGATCATGACCTCCTTGGACCATAGTTGACTTTATAGGTAACTTTTCAACTTAATAAAAAATCATTGTCTACAACTAACGTGCTTCTTCAAACTAAAGAATGTCTCCATGAAGCTAATAGAGACACCCCACTCCTTAGGGATAGAACAATGTGAAACTATAAGATTACCACATCTCCTTTCTTACTTTCCATCCATCTTTCACTTATGAAACTAACTATTCTTCTCTTCTATGACTATATTGACAACACATGAGGAAAACATGGATTCTTGGCATACCTTTTTAATTGATTATTTCTTAACTATTTTGAATTCAAGAGACTGATAGTCATCTTTTAGGACCTTATTTGATATTTTTGACACCACAAACATGACATATGCATCATCTATCTTTTTTTCTATTTGTACAAATGTCAAACTATCTTAGCATTCTAATATCTTTTTCATATATGATTCTTTCTTCATTCTAGAAGGTAGTCCATTTTGATCAATATTATCCTTCATAGTCTTTAGTATCCATACCATTTATTGACTCATAGGATAAACTCTTATCTTTTATAGACTTGAGTACTTCTTCATACTATTCTTGCAAAACTTGGAAACTTGTCCTATATTATTACAATTTTAGCAAATAATATCACTCAACATACCACTTGATTGATGTAGGTTATGATTTATCCAAGAGTAATATCTCCCTCCAAGGATCCATGAGCACTCATTCCTTGATGGCTTCCTTCTATAGTCCCTTTACCTATGGCCAAATAGATGACAAGCATAAAAATGAACTTGAAAATAAGTTACATACCTGAATGCACTTGGATACCTAAAGGACTTCTTCATTTTTCTATAGAACTGATTTGATATGTCTTGTTCTTTCTCAATCTTTCTTACCTTGATTATGAGATTCCCATGTTCAATCTTCATATAATCTATATTTATCTTCAATGGATCACACTCATCCTCCTTTAATCTCAAATACGCATTTAAAGCCCCTAATTGATCATTAAGACACTGAATAGACATCTTGTCTTATTTTGGTCCAAAATTTAACTTAGACTTCAAATAGCATGCCTTCTCCTCAAGATCCTTGACCAAAGACTTCAAATCTTGATTTTCCTTCCTCAATTGATTAGCCATCTTGTGATTTTTAGAATATTCTTTAGGCTATTATGCCTACTCCAAAAGGACTAACATTGATACCAATTATTGGAAGCACAATCAATGAGATCAAGGGGGGTGAATCAATGATGCAAGTAAATAAAATTAAATTACACTTATTCAAACTCTTAACCATTCAACATAAGCATTCATGAAGCATATAAACCATTCAGTACAATGAATAAAGAAAAAAATGCATGGTAAAATCACATAAGACATGAACTATGTGGTAAACCCTTATGGGGAATAAAATCCACTCTCAAGCCTACAAAAAGATGGACTATAGTCCTATAATAGATTAAAAAATAAGAGACTTTAGTGAAGCACCCACACCACAAGGAGCACCAACCCCTCAAATTCATATAGCACCAACTAGACTTTAACAAGTACCAACTTGATAGGAGACTAAAACCCCCTTTGATGATCAATCTCCCATTCAGTAAAAAAATTGAAAATCCACCTTGATTTATTGTGTTCACACAATTGATGATCGTATTCTATAGCTCATACAAACTCAAATTTGCATCTCACATATACATGTAACAACCCTTCTTCATTTTAACTCAAGCTACCCTCATACACATAGTTAGACTTGAAACAAACACTTTCATAACCTTATCACATATTCAACATGATTATTTGATAAATTAAATTTACTTTTACCCTACTAAAAATTATCATACCATTCTCTTCATTCTCCCATAGTCTCACTTGTTCAAAAGAGTTTAATTAGCCCTCTTGTATGCTTGACAATTAATCAAAAAATCACGTCTATTAGCCAAATCACATTTCATACTTGAACCTACACAAAAAATATTAAATATTACACTCTACATATTCTATCTAACCCCTATATAGGTCACCCATACTTCAAATGACACTAACCAACACACTAGGCCTTAATACATTAGCCCTCATTAGTCACACATTACATGTGAACTCTTTTACAATACAAATAACACTCAATAAAATAAGATAAAGTTTTTATATACTTAGCCATAAGTTAGTTCATTTGATATACATTCTCAATAAGTCATACACCACTTCATTTCACTCGCTTACACTTGGAACACTCCATTAATCTGTAAGTCTTCATTAGGTCTCATGGAGACCTATTCATCCATTTAACACTTCACTAATTAAAATAGAAAAATAAGATCACTTAAAATAGAATGGTTCCATGCCACATGATCCCTAAAACATCTTTAAAATATTAAAACAATCTCAAGACACCTTTGCATAACTCAAAACCTATCAATTTAATGCATTAACCTTGACCACCATGATGGATGAAGGAAAAGATAACTTGCAAACAATGGTTCATACTAAAGATGGATTGGTCAAACATATAAAATCCATACAGATGATCCTTAGGTATTCTAAAAAATTATCCAATAAATAAACCATCATTAAACATCCAAATATCATCAATACAAACTAAAACACCCTTCTTGGGTCACTTGCAAAAAAAAGTCAAACCCTCAGTCAATTTTGAAGCTCCAATAAATGTAATTTTATGACTATATAAATCTTGAAACTATATTTTCTTGATATATATTTTATTTATGTACCATTTTTATTTTTACTCCATCAAATTAATACATTATTAAAATTTATAATCAAAATACTATAGACTAGTTCTCATTTATAAATTCAAATATTTGTTTTCCAACGGTCATATTTTTATGCAAAAATGGCTAATTATGGAAATGATGATATCAGCTTGGGAATACCTATTTGACCATTAAATTATTTTTATTTATACATATAAACTACCAATAACTTTAAACATAGGTTATCCTTTCATAGGGGATTCCATCCATATATCAAATTGCTCCTGATACCTTCACACATGCAAATTCTAACATCACCAACCTACTTTCTTAGCCTAATTTGACAAGTAGACTAAGATGGCCTAAACAAGCACATAAGCATTCTAATTTTTTCTTATCACCTACAATGTATTATCAATACTTATATAAATAACATTAATCCTTTCCATCATCATTAAATGTATTAATCATGCATATACTCATTATTCAAATGCATCAAGCCTTGCTTATACCATCTTGATCAAACATGTCACATACATTGCATAAGAACATATTTATCACAATAGTATTCTTAAGGAATAATTTTTATACCTTTGGATCAAGTCACATAAACCCTTGGCCCTTCTGTATACTGATTGAATTTCATAACAAACTAATAAATTATGGTTTAAAATCCATGAATGAAGATATCTCACACAAAAGACCTTGAAACACTTTGTCATAGATCCACTAGCACACTTGACACCTCATCAACACTCTTAGACAAATATAGACATCATTGAAAATACTCCAACAAGGTTTTCTAGGACCTATAATATAATACAAGAAATATTATTATGTTGTTCAAAGTTTATTTTTAACACCAATATACATCAACAAAGCCCACTGAGTATCAATATCTTCCTTGGATAAGGTGATTTGAAATAGGTTTTTGTGGTATGTAATGACACAAAATATAATTCAAATATAGGATACATAACCTCTCTATTCATTTAAAAGATTTATCCACAAGACTAGATCTATTTCTCTAAAGAAAGTATTGAAACCCTAAGATATGTTCCTCAAGTAGAATTATGGATAAGTAGATGTGTAATATAATATTCTTCTCTTGTTTTACTAGTAAATTATTAAAATGGATGTGTATATATAACTAAATCTAACCCTAAATATTTATTAAAGTTTAGCTAATAGGGTTAGTCCAATTGACTCAATATCATTAATTGATAAAATAAATTAGATCCCAGTCTAAGTCAGGTAGAGTCAGCCTAAACCCATAACATGATTTTAACAATTAGGATGTAGGATTGGCCCAGAATAATAGTGTAATGTAAACTATGAAAAAGGGTTTTAGGATTAGATATGTGATAATGAAAGTATTAAAATTATTGTATGAGTGTGAAAGAGAGGAGGTAAGGTTTAGGGAAGTACATGGGAGAAGGTTGTGTAAATAGAAAGGGGTAGTCTAGGGGATAAGAATCATGTGAAGTACCAATGGTCTACCCACCCCTTTCTAGATGAACCCTATAAGGCATGCGCTTAGAGAGATTAAGACTCGATGGATTCTTATAAGAATAAATGCATTAGTAATTGATAAAGTTTGAAAATATTATTTGTATACATATGTCCCACTTGAGGTTCATCACATGTCACTCATGTATAACATGGGATGGTGCTTTGAGAAAATAAAATAACAACACGTAATATTGAAGCTAAATAAATTGTTGTATTTTAAAGTATAAAATGACTCAAAGTAAATTATTGAAATGGAATAACTAAAAATAAAATTAGTGTATGCATATATTGACTTACCTTTATTGTATAATGGTTTTCTATTGTGTTTAGAGTTTTGACTATGGAAGGCATAGAGATTGCTTTAGACAAACCCAAGGATAAAAAATTAAAGATAAAAAACAAACAAACATATGAAATCCTAGATAATTGATGCAATATAGGCATGATTTACATAGAAATTTGGTAAGATGGGTTGAGAAATTCTATGTTAGGACCAAATAACCAAGTCAAATTTTAGAGTAAATTGGGTAATAGAAAATTAAAGACTAATAAATGACCAAAAAAATCAAAAAAGTAAACCTTAAGTAATAAATGAAAATAAACCAAGTCAAATAAATGATACAAGTGAAAATGGTAATCAAACATCAATGTGAAAGAAGTAACAATCCTTACTTAAACAAAGATGGTTAAGTAAATGGTAAAAAACCATTGATGAGTGAATAGTAAAAGGAAACATGTAACAATGTAAAATGTCATATGCAATATAAGTAAAGTCCACAAAAATTAATTAATACCATGATGGATAGGTGAAAATCAAAATCTCTAAGGGTGACTACAAAAACCTAATGCTTATTCTAAGATATAATGTAATAAAACACAACCACCTAATGACATGACTAGTATGATAATGACATGGTGTGGTAAGCAAATAATGTAAGGGTGTTTGTGAGGAAGGATTTGTCCTATCCAAGTTATTATAATCCAACTCATAAACTATAAACCAAGATGTGCAACAACGAAAACGTGATCAAGGATTTTATCATTGAAAATTAATATAAAGCAATGGGAATATAAGGGAAATATGATGTAAATAAATAATGTGAGGTGACACATGGGTGATGTGAAAATACTTATCAAGAATGATAGACACTAGGAAAGTGAGCAAGGCTAATAAATATCAATAAATAGGACTTATTAAACTTTGACTAATGAACACAAAGCTTGGTATAACAAGTGAAGTACATAAATCATCCCATGAAGGATATATGCATGAAAATTATAATGGACCTACCTTCCCATAACATGTTCTCCATTCCTTAGGACCCCTTATAGAGCTATCGATCTACTATGAATATTAGGTACTTGTGTGAGAAAGTAGGTGGCACTATATGGAATATGATATAATGAGACAACCTACCCTAGTTTAGTAACCTATTGCACTCAAATATAAGTCAACTCTATCATGAGGCAAACTATGGAGTTTGAGCTTTGGCCAATATATATGTGCTAAATATAGATCATGTCTTTTGATGTGAACTAATTTTTAAGATTATTTTTACCTTTTCATCTTTGAATTTTGTTCTTTTATCATTTATCTTTTAACTCTCTTGGCATTTTTTATTCCTCCTCCATATGGATTCAGAGAATCAAACATGACTGAAGTAGGTGACAAACACAAGAGACCTTACACTTTGACACTAGAGAAAAGGACCTAAAGACCAAGGTATCTAAAGACTTTGAGACTTGCCCATAAGTAAGTGTACAATCTAAAAATTTACCTATGTGTGCCTAAATTGAAATGACTTAAGGTAATGATGGGGATCATGAGAGATCCATCCATGCAATAAGTGATAACGTGATTAATATTCTCATTGTTGATCACAAGGAGGTAAAATAGTGATATGAAAGGGGTGGGGCTATGTTATGATAGTCATGTCACTAAGAATTCATACTAACCTACAATGGATATAACAAAATCACTAATTAAATTAGTATTCATCTTAAAATAGGGGGAATGTAATTTAAATATGTTTTATGTGTGGTAAATTTTGAAGATAATATGGTCCTATCTATGGTCTTACACTACAACTCACAAGGTGAACACCAATGAGGTGAATGTTAAATAAGGGGGAAATAATCATAAATCTACTAAGGCAAATAATGACATTAAAAGATAAAAATGAAAGAGATATCTAAAAATTAAAATGAAAACAAATGTTAAATGTGTAATAAAACCAAAGAACCTAAAGGAAATAATTGGGCTGGTAAAATGTGTTTGTGAGGAAGACCTAGTCCTATCCAAGGTTTTACAATGTAACTCACAAATGATAAAGTGAAATAAAATGCACAAAAATAAAGAAACATTAGACAAACATAACAATCAAAATCTATGCTAATGTTTACATCAAAGATGTGAATGTGAAATATAATGCTATGTGTCTTGTAAAGTTTCTTGAAGTTGAATTTGTTTGTTATTATGAATTATAGAATAAGAGTGGGCATCATTAAATTCTCCAAAGGGTAAGTGGATTTAGGTATGGACATTTCAAGATGCCCCAACATGTGATATGGAGTGAGGTGAAATTAAACCATTAGAATGATTTACACTGGGTTGGTAGGTGCATTTAGAGATATGTAAATGTGTTGGTTAGTTAGATTTTAAGGATATTGAAATTGATATATGATTTTTAGAAGAGGTATGAAGAGGTATATAAAGTAAAGGAGGACCATGTATGATTCACTTTGGAGTAGACATTTGGACTAGGTGCTAATTTAGTTCATGTGACCTAATAAGTTGAGATTGGACAAAGGAAACCACTAATTTAAAATTATTCATGTTAGTTATCCTTTCCTTATTAGTGTAGGAATAATGATAAACTATACTTTGGACAACATTATTAGATGAGGTGGAGGTATGGGATAATTCTTATTGATCATTAGGTAGGTAATTTTGATGTGATTACAATTCATTAGATTGGATTTGAGAATCTTGAATATATTCTTGATAATGTTATTTTTTTAGAGTATTAAGATTGAAATATGGACCAAGCAAGGAAGTAATAATAAATTGGTGAATATCATCACATGACTCATGAGAATGACTTATAGTATCATGCCATGAATAAAACGTATCAGTGTTGTACCATTTTAGAGGAGGTTTGGAAGGATCAAAGAACATGGGTTTAGAGGGTGAAATTTTCTTTTTATGATGATATATATTCAAGGAAGGGTGGGTTGGGTTAAAATTTGTTGAATTAGATGCTTCATTTTGAGATTAGGGAGGCTTATATGAATTAATATTATGATAATATTATTGAAAATGTTCCTTAGTGGTTCCTTAAGGTGGTTTAAATTTATTTATAAGAAATTCTTGCCTTTTTGCTTGGTCTAAGACTTCTTCTAAAGTCTTAGCGTAAAACATCCTAACTTTGTATCGAAGAGGAAATTTAAAAGAGGTAACAAATAATTTTAAAAGAGTATCATCATTCATGTTATTTTCCACTTTGTGAGCTATATACTTCCGTCATTCGATGAAAGTGTGTGTGGATTCATTAAGAAGTTGCTAGGGATTGATGAAATGGCAAAGGCAATTTTTAGAAAGGTCACCATGTTGGAATTTCTTCACTATAGCATTGGTTAAATCCTATAGTTGTGAGATGATATATATATATATATATATATATATATATATATATATATATATATATATATATATATATATATATGGTTGTATCAGTTAAGTGCATCACCAACAAAGGTTTTGTCTAGGATATTGGTGGTAGAAAATGTAGTTTGGACCCATTACTTATATATATTACCAAAATATTTAAGAAATATAGTGGGATATTTAGCTCCATCATATGTAATAGTTGGATAAATGTTTGAAATGTCTATGGATGCAATGAATGGAGCTAAAGGTTCATTTTGAATATGTTGAAGAATGCTTTTATGAATTATTTCTGATGGATGATATTCCCATTGACATATTTGAGAAAAAGAGGGATAAAACTTTGATTTGGTTGATTCATGATGACTTGAGATGGATTAATATCCATTTATAACATTCAAATCATCTGGTAATGGTTAGTTATTTGCATAACATTTATTTATTAAATAATTTAAGCAAGAATTTGAGTTATATCACTGGGATTATTTTGATTTCTAGTTTTAGGAGGTGGAATGTTAGTGTTGGTTAGAGGAAATTCTCTATATTAGTAGTATGGGATGGTTTTTTGGCTAGAGGATTTCATAAATTGTTAGTATGAGGAGGACTAGGATGAATGACCTCAACTGAATTACATTACGTAATAATTGGTTTTGGATTAAGAAGACTTGAATGAAGAAATTGAATAGTTTCATATGAAGCAATAAAATAAGTGAGGTTCTGATATAATCCTTAATTATGTAGTGTTATTGACTAATTAGAGACTAAAAAGATTACATCATTATGAAATAAGACTAGATAACTAGAAATAGTAAAAAAACTATAATTAACTAAGTTGAACAAGTCAACCTAGTTCTATGGGAAAGCTAAGAAAAACATATTGTAATAGACATAGTCAAATTAGTCAAATGTGTTCTAAGGGAAGGTAGACTATAAAATATTGAGTTAAGTTGAATGTATTCTAAAAATAAGGAAATTATTTGCATGATAATAAATAAGAGAAAAATTTAATCACACAAACAATTGGATTGATGTGACTAATCCAATTAGGACACACATCACAAACCTTACATCAACATTGGTTAATGTAAGTTTTTTAATACAAAATATAATGACTAAAGAGCAATCAACAAAACTTGAATGTAAATGCTAATCTAAGTAGTCATTTCTATTTTTGTAAGTTATAGTAAATTATGAAAGTAATGTGATGGGAAGTTATTTTTAATAAGGAACCCTAAAAAAATCTAAGAAAGGTTTGAAGAAGTTTAAGTTGAAAGGTATCTATATTGGTGATGGTACAAGATTGGTATTGGGGCCTACCCCCTTAATTCATAATCCCATTGTGATAAGGGTGTCATGTGCTTTGAAAATATATACCTTCAACCACATGTTTATAGATGGTTATAAAACCAAGTCAACTTCCCCTTTGATGATGAAATCCAAGTAGGTAGACCTTGGGAAGATAACTATTTAATAATTTTTGTGTGTAAAGTGATTTGGAAGTATGTGTAAAAGAGAAAAATAGTGTGAATAAATTTTTAATTTGATAAACCACCTAATTAATATATGTTTGTTACTCTAAGTATGTAAGTAATTGAAAGTAAATGTGAATCAATTACTAGAAAAAGAGGTTAGTTCCTTGATTATGAAGACCAAGAAAATTGGTTCAAGTGATACTATATGTAAATAGTGTAGAACAAAGTCAAATGGGTCATTACTATTCTATGAAATCAAGATATATAAGAATATAGTTTAATAGGTAAACTCTAATTTCTAGATAGAAAGTAGGTTATAAAATTTGATCGAGCTAATCAATCCAGTAGGCTATAGGGTTGTAGTTTGATAGACTACGAAATTTTGAAAAATAGTATTGAAAGAGAAAAATTGAAATGAAAGAGAAAATAAGAATGAACCTTGGTGGGTATGAATATTTTTATGTTGTAAAATTTTATGATTTTATTCTTAATTCTTGATTTAAAAAATATTATTCTAAGAGAGATGAATGGCTCAACAGAGTTTGTAAAACCCATGTGTTGAAAAAGATGTTGAAAATAGAGCCGATTGGATTGATAGAGTTTGCACACCTATATACTAAAAGAGGATAATTGAAAAAAAAATTGAATGGCCTGACTATGTATTCAAATTTGTAACTAAATAATAATATTGTGTCAACCTAATCGATCTAGTCACATGTATTTAGATAAGACTTGTAATGATATAATAGAGTTATTTTGGAGTGATTGTGTGATAAATATGTGCATAGGATATTATAAATATATTGACAAGTTCAATATAGTAATGAAAAAATAAACATATATAATACAATGACAAAAATGAAAGCATGAAATAAAACCTACAAGGGTTTGACTGATGTCAAGTTAACCAAAATGTATACAAAGGGAAATACAATTGATCTATTAATCAATGCTAGCTCAGAGAAGATAATTCCCATTTACACTTATGATTCTTGATATATTATATATTTAGGATCATGACAAAAATAGATCCATTATACCTAACCAAGGGATCTCTTACCATAATAACATCACTAGAGAGGGTTTCAAAGCATCTATTTAAGAAACACTATGAAATAACCCTAGCTAGGTCCTATGTTTTCATATTCACTAAGTAAATGAAAGATAAAGTAAAGTAAAATAAAGTGATCATGAAATCTTGTGGCTCAAAGTGGGGATAATAAAAATAAAAAGTGAACATGCATAAGATATCTATAATCATTTCAATGTGTAATAAATACTAATACATGGAATATAAGTACAAATTATTATCTACTCTTACAAAGGAGGAACAAAGTTAGGAATACTAACCTTTGAAGATGAACCTACCAAGCCTTAATCTCTCCCTTAGATAGGGCTTTCTATAAGATATTTCTATGGTATGTAATAATAATAAGGCTAAGTAATCTCTTGGATACATAACTTATCTATGCATTCAAAAAATGTATCCATAAGACAAGATATGTATCTTCAAAGAAAGTATTGAAACCCTAAGCTATGCTCCTCAGTTATAATTATGGATAAGATGTGTAATATAATATTATTATTCTCTTCATAATAAATTATTGAAAGGTATGTGTATATATAGATGAATCTAATTTGTACTTCTCTTCCATGCATTAGTATTTCCTACACATTGACATGATTATAGAGGAATAAAGTTATGAATACTCAACTTTGAATATGAACCTGTCAAGCCTCAATCTCTCCCTTAGATAGGGTGCTCTATATGAGGTTGTTGTGGTATGTAAGAATAAAATGGCTAAGTAATATCTAGGATACATAACTTGTCTATGAATTCAAAAAAATTATCCATGAGACAAGATATGTATCTTCAAATAAAGTATTGAAACCCTAAGCTATGCTACTCAAGTAGAATTATGCATAAGATGTGTAATATAATATTCTTCTTATATTATTAATAAATGATGGAAATTTATTGTTGATATATTATAAATTTAGTATCATGACCAAAATGGATCCAATATACCTAACCATGGGATCTCTTACCATAATAACATCACTAGAGAGGGTTTCAAAGCCTCTAGTCAAGAAATAGTATGCAATAACCCTATCTAGGTCCTATGTTTTCATATTCACAAAGTAAATTAAGAACAAAGTAAAGTATAATCAAGTTCTCACTAAAGCTTGTGGCTCAAAGTAGGGGTAATAAACATAAAAATTAAACATGCATAAGAGATCTATAATCATGTCAATGTGTAGGAAATAGTAATTCATGGAAGAGAAGTACAAATAATTATCTACTCTTACAAAGGAGGAACAAAGTTATGAATACTCACCTTTGAAGATGAACTTGCCAAGCCTCAACCTATCCATTGGATAGGGTGCTCTATAAGAGGTCATTTTGGTATGTAAAAATAATAAGGCTAAGTAATCTCTAGGATACATAACTTCTCTATGCATTTAAAACATTTATCCATAAGATAAGATATGTATCTTCAAAGAAAGTATTAAAACCCTAAGCTATGATCCTCAAGTAGAATTATGGATAAGATGTGTAATATATTATTCTTCTTCTCTTCCAAGGAAATGATGGAAATGGATGTATAATATAATATTATTATTCTTATGTTTGTATAAATTCAATGAAGGGTGGGTTGGGTTAAAATTTATTGAATTAGATGCTCCATTTAGAGGTTAGGGTGGTTTATATGAATTAATTTTATTAGAAATGTATTGGAGAGGTTCTTTAGTGGTTCTTTGAGGTGGTTTAAATTTAGCTATAAGAAAGTCTTGCCTTTTTGCTTGGTCTAAGACTTCTTCTAAAGTTTTAGGGGAAAACATCCTAACTTTGTATCGAAGAGGAAATTTATAAGAGGTAACAAATAATTTTAAAAGAGTATCATCATTCATGTTATTTACCACTTTGTGAGCTAGAGACTTCCATCATTTTATGAAAGTGTGTGTGGATTCATTAAGAAGTTTCTTGGCATTGATGAAATGGCTAAGGCAATTTTTAAAAAGGTCATCATATTTGAACTCATTCACTATAGCATTGAATAAATCCTATATCTGTGTGTGTGTGTGTGTGTGTGTGTGTGTGTGTGTGTGTGTGTGTGTGTGTGTGTGTGTGTGTGTATGTGTATGTATATATATATGTATATATATATATATATGTATATGTATATATGTATATATATATATATATGTATATATATACATATATGTATATATATATATATATATGTATATATATATATATATGTATATATATATATATATATATATACATATACATATATATATATATGTACATGTATATGTATATATATATATATACATATACATATATATATATATACATATATATATGTATATGTATATATATATATACATATATATATATATATATATATACATACATATATGTATACATACATATATATACACATATATGTATGTATATATATATATATACATACATACACACACACAGATATATATATATATATATATATATATATATGTGTGTGTGTGTGTGTGTGTGTGTGTGTGTGTGTGTGTGTGTGTATACATACACACACACACACACACACACACACACACACACATATATATATATATATATATATTTGTGTGTGTGTGTGTATGTATGTGTATATATATATATATCTATACATACATACATACATACATACATACATGCATTCATGCATACATACATACATACATATACATATATATATATATATTTGGTTGTACCAGTGAAATGCATCACTAACAAAGGTTTTGTCTAAGATATTGGTGATAGAAAATGTAGTTTGGACCCATTACTTATATATATTATCAAGATAATTAAGAAAGATAGTGGGATATTTAGCTCCATCATATGTAATAGTTGGAGAAATGTTTCAAATTTCTATGGATGTAATGAATAGAGCTAAAGATTCATTTTGAATTTGTCAAAGAATGTTTCTATGCATTATTGCTGATGGATGATATTCCATTGGGATATATGAGAAGAAGAGGTAAATAATTTTTATTTGGCTTATTCATAATGACTGGAGATGGATTAATATCCATTTGTAACATTTACATCATCTGGGAATGGCTAGTTATTTGCATAACATTCATTAATAATTAAATAATTTGAGTTGTATCATTGGGATTATTTTGATTTTTAGTTTTAGTATGTGGAATGTTAGTGTTGATAAGAGGAACATTCTATATATTAGTAGTAGGTGATGGTTTTTTGGGTGGAGGATTTCATACATTATTAGTATGAGGAGGACTAGGATGAATGACCTCAACTAAATTACATTATGGAAAAACTGGTTTTGGATTAAGAAGACATGAATGAAGAAACTAAACAGTTTCATATGAGTTAATAAAATAAGTGAGGTTCTGATATAATACTTAATTATGTAGTGTTATTGACTAATTAGAGGCTAAAAACATGGCATCATTATGAAATAAGACTAGATAGCTAGAAATACTAAAAAAACTATAATTAAATAAGTTGAAAAAGTCAACCTAGTTCTATGGGAAATCTAAGAAAAACATATTGTAATAGACAAATTTAAATTAGCTGAATGTGCTCTAAGGAAAGGTTAACCTTAAAATATTGAGTCAACTAGGTTGATTGTATTTTAAAAATAATGAAATTATTTGCAAGATAGGAAATAACAAAAAAATTAATCACACAAGCAATTGGATAGATGTGATTGATCCAATTAGCACACACATCAAAAACCTTACATCAACATTAGTTAATGCAAGTTTTGTAATACAAAATATAATGACTAAAGAGAAAGCAACAAAACTTGAATGTAAATGCTAAGCTACGTAGTCATTTCTAATTTTTTAAGTTATATTAAATTTTGAAATTAATGCGATGTGAAGTTATTTATAATAAGGAACTATAAAAAATTTAAGGATGGTTTCAAGAAGTTTAGGCTAAGAGGGATCTATATTGGTGATGGTACTATCTTGGTATTGGGGCCTACCCCCTTAATTCATAATCCCATAGTGATAAGGGTGTCATGTGCTTTGCCAATATATTCCATCAACCACATGTTTATACATGTATATGAAACTAAGTAAGCTTCGCCCTTGATGATGAAATCCAAGTAGGTAGACCTTGGTAAGACAAATGGTTAATTTTTTTTTGTGTAGAGTGATTTGGAAGTATGTGTAAAAGAGAAAAATAATGTAACTAAATTGGTAATTTGATAAACCACCTAATTAATATATGTTTGTTAATCTAAGTAAGTAAGTAATTGAAAGGAAATGTAAATTAGCTACTAAAAAAGAGGTTAATTCCTTGATAGTGAAGACCAATAAAATTGGTTCAAGTGATACTATATGTAAATAGTGCAGAACAGAGTCGAATGGGTCATTACTATTCTATGGAAGCAAGATCAATAAGAATATAGGTGAATAGGTCATCTCTTATTTATAGATATAAATTATGTTACAAAATTATGTTGAGCTAATCAATCTAGTAGGCTATAGGGTTGCAGATTGATAGACTACAAACTTTTGAAAAATAGTACTGAAAGAGAAAAATTGAAATGAAAGAGAAAATAATAATGAACCTTGGTGGGTTTGAAGATGTTTATATTGTAAAATTTTATGATTTTATGCTTAATTATTGATTCAAAAAAATGATTCTAACATAGATGACTGGCTCAACAAAGTTTTCAAAACCTATGTGTTGAAAAAGAAGTTGAAAATAGAGTCAACTGCATTGATAGAGTTTGGACACTTATATACTAAAAGAGGATAATTGAAAAAAAATTTGAATGGTCTGAATATGTATAAAAATATATAACTAAAGAATAAGATTGTGTCAAGCTAATCAATTTAGTAACATGTATTTAGATAAGACCTGCATTGACATAACATAGTTGTTTTGGAGTGACTATGTGACAAATATGGGTATAGGATATTATAACTATATTGACAAGTTCAATATAGCAATGCAAAAATAAACATATATAATACAATGAAAAAATGAAAGCGTCAAAGAAAACCTACAAGGGTTTGACTCATGTTGAGTTCACCAAAATGTATACAAATGGAAATGTAACTGACCTATTAATCAATCCTAGTTCAGAGAAGATAATTCCTACTTACACTTATAATTATTGAAATATTATATATTTAGGATCATAACCAAAATGGATCTATTATACCTAAACAAGATATATCTTACCATAATAAAATCACTAGAGAGTGTTACAAAGCCTCTAGTTAAGAAACACTATGAAATAACCCTAGCTAGGTCCTATGTTTTCATATTCACTAAGTAAATGAGAAAAAAAGTAAACTGTAATCAGGTGCTCACCAAAGCCTTTGGCTCAAATTTGGGTTAATAAACATAAAAACTAACCATGCATATGAGATTTATAATCATGTCAATGTGTAGGAAATACTAATGTATGGAATAGAACTACAAATTATTATCTACTCTTACAAAGGAGGAACAAAGCTAGGAATACTCACCTTTGAATATTAACCTTCCAAGCCTCAATATCTCCCTTATATAGGGTGATATATAAGATGTTGTTGTGGTATGCAAGAATAATAAGGCTAAGTAATGTCTAGGATACATAACTTCTCTATGCATTCAAAACATTTATCCATAAGACAAGATGTGTATCTTCAAAGAAAGTATTGAAACCCTAAGATATGCTCCTCAAGTAGAATTATGGATAAGAAGATGCGTAATATAATATTATTCTTCTCTTCCTAATAAATAATGGAAATGGATGTGTCATATAATATTCTTCTTCTTATGTTGGTATAGATTCCATGAAGGATGCGTTGGGTTAAAATTTATTGAATTAGATGCTCCATTTGGAGGTTAGGGAGGCTTATATGAATTAATGTTATGAGAAAATTATTGGAAAGGTTTCTTAGTGGTTCATTGAGGTGGTTTAATTTTAGTTATAATAAATTCTTTACTTTTTGCTTAGTCTAAGACTTCTTCTAAAGTTTTAGGGGAAAACATCCTAACTTTGTATCAAAGAGGAAATTTATAAGAGGTAACAAATAATTTTAAAAGAGTATCATCATTCATGTTATTTACCACTTTGTGAGCTAGAGACTTCCACCATTTTATGAAAGTGTGTGTGGATTCAC